>CAOGCB010545404.1:0-12569 GCA_948266635.1 Cnidoscolus chayamansa | reverse complement strand
TATTTTCACCTTCCATTGCTCAACTTCATTCCTGCATACATTCTAACCCAAAACTATACCAAAACAAGTGAAATCTTACATAAACAAATAAAAACACACAAAATAACACAACAAAACATAATACTTTAGCAATGCCATCACACACAAACTGAGTCTCACGAATCCACATATATGTGTAGTAATCGAGTCTCACGAATCCACATATATGTGTAGTAATCGAGTCTCACGAGAATATATGTGTTGTGCTTTACCCAGAATATACCTACATGCAAACCAAGTCTCATGGATCTATATATACTATGCAGTTTCTGAGTCTTACGAGAAATATATACGTTGTGTGGTATTTTACTCGAGTCTCACGAGTTATCTCCATCTATAGCACACCATGTCATGTATGATATGTTGTATGTATCTCATATCATCATATGCACTGTCATATATCATGTCTCAACAATTCATTTACATATGCCTTAGATTACTGTCATGCTCATCATGATCAATGGATATCCATAACACGTTGTTCACAATTCTGTATAATCACATCAATCTCATATGATTCATCAATAGCATAATTCATTCAGTATCACAATCACATCCCATAATCACAACAAGGCACAACAAGGCACATAAAAATTCAACATTTCATGTAACATGTTCCTGCATGAAAATATACACTTCTAAGGAAAAATACATCTGGTTGCCCCAAACTACGAATCAATTGCTCACCAGTCACAAACAATAGCAATTTAAATAATCTTGCAATCTCACACTTCACACACCATCATTATACACACAGTCACACAATGATTCGTAACTTACCTATTTTTGCCTTTCCCTTTTCGATCCTACATCGGTTTGCAGGAATGCTTCCGCCCTGAGTATCTATTTAACATTATAATTTCTCACATCAAACATCCATAAGAATTTTTCATTCAAAAGTATCAGTAAGTATGGTTAAATTCATTAACCCTACATTTTAACTTGTTTCCTATGCTTTTCTCATATAGATTCTTATAGACTGCCTATGATTCTTATCTTATTTCAATATCTTACTTAACTCCAATTGCTCTAAAATTTTTTACACTTTCAAAAACTTAACATTCAATATGTAATTTAAATTTCAGCTTATTTCATGCTCATTAAGGCCACTTTCTACTTAGCTAAAGTCTATTGTTTGGTAAGGTACTTCCATTGCTAACAGCTTGTAATTTCAGTCCATTTAACCATCAAATTCAATTCATTTTGGTCTAAATTATTTACTGAATTTCCTTAACACATTTTTGAAGTTGTCTACCAAATTTGGTCATCATCTAAAATCATTTGATTATTTTCCCTACCCTTCTATTTGACTAACCTATTCCTTAATACCTCCCTATCTTCTCTAAATTAATTCATAACTCAAATCCTCCCAGATCATATTCATTTTTCTTATACATAATTTTAACATACAATTAGAGTTTTATACAAATTTAGGTCATTTGGAGTCTATTTTGGTACCAAACACACTACTTACATTTATAGTACTTTGTGTAGGCTTAACTTGAAATTCTCAATGATACATCTCACTTTTTAATTTTTCTGACCAGTTTAGGTTTTACTTTTGACAAAGTGCAAAACATAAAACTTGTAGAAAACATCCTAAATAAATTTCGTATAACATTTCATAAATTTATCCTATCATTAAGGCTTTCAAATAAAAATAAAATAGAATGTCCTGTTTTGAAATCCTGTAATCCGAAAGTTTAGACTTTTACCTATTCTCACAGTATTTTCATGCTACAAATGATAGAATTTAGTAAATTGGTACTCTGAACAATTGTAGCCAACATTTACAAATTTCTATTGGTATATTATTTATTATTTTTGAACATCAATTGGACCTCCAAAATAGGAACACAATACAAATTATTATATTGAACAATTTTTCCAGCAATACCATTTCCTTTACAAGTTATGTTCAAGTCTTTCCCCATCTAATTTTTCACAACATTAGGTCTCGGTGTCTTCATCTCCTTCACTCTAAATCCATCTCTTTCACATAAAAATTATAGACATTCACAATCATAAACTCATAAAATTTTAGTCATTAAAACATCATTTTGGTAAGCAAATATATCACCAAACCTTTCACAACCAGCTGCTGGAATTTTCTCCTTTTTACTCCTTGTTTTAGTCCTTCAAGTCTTGATTTTCCTTGCTCAATTGCTGTCCAAACCTTGGTCAAAACAGTCCTTGATTCTATTCTTGCAAAGTTTCTATTTTCACTTCAAATTTTCCAGCTCAAACTGTAACTTAATCAACTAAGAAATGGAGAAGAAAGAGAGCTAAGTCTCTTGGTGCAAGCTGTCTATCTTTGCTTCAATGGTGGCTTGTTCTTCCTTGAGTATGGCTATCACCTTGTTCATAATCTTGCTTAGCATTGGGTTAAAAATGGAGGACATACAAGAACAATCAGTGGAGAAGAGAAGAAGAGTGGCTGGACACTTTGCTTGGGAGAGAATGGCTTCGACGGTGGAAATGGAGAAAAGCTGGACAGTTTGCTCTTAGCTTCTCAAAAATGGGCAGCCGTGTAACTCAAGCCCTTCACAAGGCTTCCATCTCACAAGACCATGCAAAGGGTCCTCTCTCTTCATGCAAGGTGTTAGCTGGGTCTTCTATAATTGGACAAGTGGAATCCACTTGAGAGAGGGAGTGAGGCACACGGTTCTCCTTGTTCAAACTATATGTGCGCACTCAAGTTTTCTTTTCATTTTTTTGTGTTTCAAGTGGGGATTTATGTCCATGCCATGGCCCTTTCTCCAGCTCCTTATATTCTTGTTATGGGCTATTTCTTCCCTTTCACAATTGGACAGTTGGCCTTACCATGCTCCCTCACAAATTTCCTTGGTCCATGATGAGTTTCAGGCCTCGGTCCACCTCAAATTTAAGGCTTGGTCCATTTGTTTTTAATTCAATTCAAGTTCATTTAAATTAATTTTAGTCCACCATAATTTATTTAAATAAATCCTAAATTAATTTTATGCCTATATTTATTTAATTTAATTATATACACATTCAAAATTTACATATCGTTTAAAATTTAACTAAGTTAATTTTAGCTTTTATTTTTCACACTTAAATTCACTTGTATTTTATTTTCCGTTCACCATTATTTTTCATAGAGTTTTCATTCATATTTGCCTACTTATTTATCATATCTCATGCAACTTATACACTCACTAATTGCATGCCAATTCCTTATCGCATACACATTCACATTTAAACAAATATCCTATCACTTCAAACATATTTCGGCATGTCATAAATATTAAACAAACATCTCTTCATTTAGCATAGTTTATATTATGCATTTAAGTTCTTAATTATAGCCTAATTAGACACCTAATCTCCTAGGCCCTAATAAGTGTACGTGACATAGATTCTTCAATTTAGCCCTTTGTCACATGATCATATGTCCAAGTCTTCTTATAAGCAACCTATTCACATACTTAAATTTGTGTACCAAATTAAATTAAGTTCACTAAGTTTTGATATCATCAAAATCAAGTCCCTTTCACAAAACTTAATGACTTCTAAAAATAAACCTTTAATATAAAAGATAAGAGACATATGAATGAATGAAATTGTGAAAAACAATGCTTGCCTTATGTGTATGCACATAACTTAAATATATTCGAAGTAAGCACTCCCTCTAAATATAATCTATGTAGATTGTAGAGACCACATAGCAATTTATCATCATTATCAATAGTAATATTATCATTCAAATATCAACATTCATTAAAATATCAACAAGTTATCAAAATATTATCAAACTGTCAATATTCATAAAATCCAGAAACAATTAAGCATATTCAATATATTTAACATTATCCAAAATATTAACATTTAAAAACCATAAAACATCCATTTTTCTCCCTCTTTTTGTCACTCATAAAAAAAGGAGTAGATATTCACATAAGGAAATATTTTTCATATTTTAAAATCATAGAAAAAATGGTTTAAAGAACCATGGGTTTTTCCTTGCTTCCAGCTTCTCCTGGTTTTGTTATCTAGGTCTTCATACCTTGTATGCCACTCCTTATATGACTTTCAATAGGTTTATGCACTGTAGATGATTTAAAAGTCTTAAGAGGTAGAGGTGATATGGGTGGAGAGATAGTAGACAGGTCAAATAAAATAGACTTTCTAGTTGTGCTTGTTGTACATCATTGGATATTTCTAAGGATGGAGTTAGCAAGTGCAGGTGGTTGAGTTTATTCAACTTCACACTTAGACTCGGATTCAGTTCCATATTTTACTTTAGGTTCAACTTTAAGTTTAAGTTTCAAAGAAGATTCTTTTTTTTTTTTTTACTTTCTTCAGGCAAGTCTAATTCAGGTACATTTGAGAAGGTAGGCTTAGTTTTTTGTGAGATCCTTTCAACCATAATTATTTATAGGGGCTTGAAAAGGTCATCTGTCTTTGTGCTTAAAGAATTTTTCTTTTCTTTTTCTCTACCATTTTAAACTACCAGGCTCGTTTTGTTTTAGGTTCCTACATCTTTAACATTGAATATTCATTGGTAAAGGATATCAAACTCATCAAAATCATGTTCCCATCTTCAAAATAATTTTTTAGAAATATGATCAATTTTTTCTTAAATCATATTAAGCTTGTCATGCCCTCATAGGACATACCTCCCACAGACTTACTAATGACTTTCCACTACGACATCGGAAATCACTAATCAACCTGTAAGGGATTATATCGAATCGTTGCTCTATAATTTTTTTTTAAAACATCATTTCACAATAATCGAACTAATCATTTTAATTTTATTAAATTTTGATATAAGTCATAAGAAATACGTTCATTAAAAAGAAATACAAAGGATACATAAAATATATACATAGTTATATTTACATAAATATGCATGCATATCAGAGTTATCATTTTGATTCACACAACCTGTACATTTAACTTATACATTTACTGCCATTTACTCTACTATGATAGTTACAATTTACAAAATACATAAAATATGATAGATTTTGGATGTATGTCACAAGCATTGCTTACCTACCTCTAGAATCTCGACATTAACCACGTCTACTGATTGCTCTGATTCTACTTGCTATTCTCACTAGCGTTCATCAGAGATAAATGTTGAGGACGACTACTCAGTAAATTATGCACAAAACACAAATAACATGCATAGTAATAATTTAAACAATGTGCATCGACAAACAATTATCTTATATCAAATATCATAATATTCCATAACATAATCACATTATTTCATCATTCTCATTCTCAATGTATAATATAAGTCAATGATGAATATGATTTTTTACACTAAAATTCACTTGTATAACCATTTTTTCATTAATTCAAATACTTTAGCTTTGCATACATTCATTTATCTATGCATATGTACCCTTGTACACTTAGTTTCATTTGTGTACTCTTGTGTTACTTCTAAGTGTATCTCACACTTGTTTGTCTCTCTTTTCTCTATTGTAGATTATGTACTTCAAAGATCATGTGTTTCTTATTTGTGTACCACATTACTCATCTATATTTGCTTACTAGTTCATCATTTATCTATGCATATGTACCCTTGTACACTTAGTTTCATTTGTGTACTCTTATGTTACTTCTAAGTGTATCTCACACTTGTTTGTCTCTCTTTTCTCTACTGTAGATTATGTACTTCAAAGATCATGTGTTTCTTATTATTGTACCACATTACTCATCTATATTTGCTTACTAGTTCATCACATCAAATGCAACTTGTACACATACACTAGTTGCATACCAATTGCACGTCACATGCATACTTATATGTAAACAAATATCATATTATTTCTAACATCCTTTCATACTTTGGCATGTTATACATATCAAGCACATATCACATCTTTTTGCATACTTTCTATCATGCATTCAAATTCTAAAGCGTAGCTTAATTAGACACCTAATCTCCTAGGCCCTAATAAGTGTATGTGACAACTCTCTCCTCCTTAGGAAATTTCATCTTGAAATTTAAAATATATTAATCTTTAATAACTGCAGGTACAACTCTCACATTTATGTCTCTCTTTCCCAAGTAGCTTTTTGTCCCGTAGGATGGTTCCATAGAACTTTAACCAATGGGATCTACTTATTTCTCAACTACTTAGTCTCCCATGCCAATATTCTAATTGGTTCTTCGCTGTAACTCAAATCTGGTTGAATCTCAATTGCTTCAGCTGCAATCACATGCGAAAAATCTGATATGTATCTCCGTAACATTGAAACGTGAAAGACATTGTGAATCCTCTCCAATTCTGGTGGTAACACTAATTTGTATGCCAAAGGTCCAATCCGTTCCAACACTTCACATGGTCCAATAAACCTTGTACTCAACTTACATTTCTTCCCAAATCTCAGAATATGTTTCCATGATGATACTTTCGAAAACACTTTATCCCCCACATTACATTCTATATCTCGTCACTTCAAGTCTATATATGAATTTTGTCGATCTAATGTAGCTTTCAACCATTCTCGAATCACTTTCACCTTTTCTTCCGCTTCTTGTACTAAATCAGGACCAATCCTCTTTCTTTCACCAACTTCATCCCAATTTAGTGGTGTTCTGCATCGCTTACGATATAGTTCTTCATAAGGTCATATGAATGCTAGGCTGGTAACTATTATTATATTTAAACTCCATCAAAGGTAAATACCTTTCCCAATTACCTTCCCATTCCAATACACATGCTCTTAACATATTTTCCAAAATCTGAATAATCCTCTCAGATTGACCATCTGTCTGTGGATGAAATGTTGTGCTAAAATTCAATCTTGTAACCATCGCTTTCTAGAAACTTCTCCAAAATCTAGAAGTAAACCTCGGATCCCTATCTGAAACTATGGACACTGGAATGCTATGTAATCTCACTATCTCCTGAATATACAACTCAGCCAATCTATCTAAGTTGTAATCTATTTGAACTGGTATGAAATGTGATGTCTTCATCAATCTATCAACAATAACCCATACTACATCATGTTTCCTTGGAGACATAGGTAATCCAGTCACAAAATCCATGGTAACTCTCTCCCATTTCCACTCGAGTATTAATAGTGGTTGCAATAAACCTGCTGGAACTTGATGCTCAGCCTTCACTTGCTGACAAACTAAACATCTTGCTACATACTCTGCTATATCCTTCTTCATTCCATTCCACCAATAGTACTGTTTCAAATACAAATACATCTTAGTACTACATGAATACAATGATTAGAATTTCCTTCTTTAGCTTATTATCAGCTGGGACATACAATCTATCCTTATACCGCAGTAATCCATTAGAATTTACTCTATATTTTGTAGTTTCAACAGCCCATACTTTAGCGAACTCTTTCTGGTACTGCTCATCTTTCTCTGCTGCTTCTCTAATCTAATCAATCAGGATAGGTTATACCCTAAATTTTGCTATCAGTCCACCATCAGAATAATAAGAAATCACAGCATTCAGTTTTTGTACTTCTCACACCAAAATCATTGGTGTCTACTATAAACTAGTAAATGTTTTTCTACTGAGTGCATCTGCTACTAAATTAGCCTTCCCTGGGTGATAGTCAATCAAATAATCATAATCCTTAATCAACTCAATCCAGTGCCGTTGTCTGAGATTCAATTCCTTCAGCGTACCTTGATACTTCAAACTCTTATGATTTGTATATAGATAAAACTTTTTACCATATAGGTACTGTCACCATATTTTCAACACAAATATAACAGCTGCTAACTCCAGATCATGTGTCGGATAATTCTTTTCACGTGGCTTTAGCTGTCTAGAAGCATAAGCTATCACCTTTTGATTTTGCATCAATACACATCCAAGCCCATTCAACGAACCATCACTGTACACTATATAATCTATACCTGGGGTAGGCAAATTCAACACTGATGCTTGTGTAAACTTTCTTTCAATTGATCAAAACTAGCTTGATATTGATCAATCCACTCAAAAGCAACATCTTTCCGCAACAACTTAGACAATGGAATTGCTATCACCGAAAATCCTTTCAATAATCTTCTATAATAACCTGCCAATCCCAAAAAACTACGTAACTCACTAACATTTCTAGGTGGTTCCAGTTAGTACTGCTTCCACTTTGCTTGGATCAATACGGATACCCTCTGCAGATATGATACGACCAAGAAAAGATACCTGCTCCATCCAAAAATTACATTTTGATAACTTCCCATTTAGTTGCTTCACCCATAATTTCTGTAGAACTAACCTCAATTGCTTATCATGATCCTCCCGAGTCTGTGAATATACCAAAATATCATCAATAAACATACTCACAAACTGATCAAGATAATCACTGAATATTGTATTCATCAAAGCCATTAATGTTGCAGGTGCATTAGTCAATCCAAATGGCATCACTAAAAATTCATAATGCCCATATTTGGTCCGAAATGATGTCTTTGGAATACTATTATCTTTCACCTGAAGCTGATAATATCATGATCTCATATTTATCTTTGAAAACATGGTCACATCTTTCAACTAATTGAAAAAATCATCAATCAGTGGCAAAGGATATCTATTTTCCACTGTCACCTTATTCAGCTGCATGTAATCAATACACATCTGCATTGTACCATCTTTCTTCTTCACAAACAATACAGGTGCTCCCCATGGTGAAAAATTGGGTTGAATATACCCTTTATCTAGTAATTCTTGTAATTGAGTATTTCACTCGTTCAATTTTATAGGAGCCATTCTATATGGTGTAATAGATATCGGCTCTGTACCTGGCATCACCTCGATCTCAAACTCAACTTCTCGAATTAGAGGTAATCCTGGAAAATCATCAGGAAACACATCCAAGAACTCACATATTGTTGGGATATTATAGAGTTCATGAGTCTTCACTCTAGTGTCTATCACATGTGCCAAATAAGTTGTACACCCCTATACCATCAACTTCCTGGCTATTATGGCAGAAATCAAAGAAAATATTGCTATGGCTTAGATCCCTGTATCTTAATTCCATGATGCTCCGGGTCTCTCAAATCAACTATTTTTTGCTTATAGTTGATTATCGCCTGGTATTGCGACAACCAATTCATCCCCAAAATAATATCATACTCTCTAAATGGCATTTCCATTAAGTCTAACAAGAATGTAACCCCATATAAAACTAAAGGGCAATCCTTATATACCCGATTAACTCTCACCTCATATCCTGATGGACTAGACACCACTCTTTTAGACTCTAAATATTCCCATTCCAACCTGACCTATTTGCTAATCCCATATTAATATATCAATGTGAAGACCCTGGGTCAAACAATACTAATGCCATATAATCAAAAATCAAGGTCTTACCTATCACCACATCAGCTGCTTGCAAATCCTCTGGTTGCCTCATAGTATACACCTTAGCTGGAGCCTCTCGAGTTGAGTTTTGATTTACCATGACTTGACTGCCACCTCCTCTAGTCAGTTCTGGTCTACCTCTACCTCAAACTTGGGTACCCAAATGTGATAATCCTAAGCTAATATGCCTGTTTATGGTCCGTAACCTCTACCCTCAGCAATAGTGTGCAATGGCATCTCTCCTCATGTGGTACGATCCTGAGCATAATGTCCAATACCTCCACATCTGTAGAAAACTACACCAGATATCTAAACACAATGTCCAACATGCACTCTATCACATCGAGGACAAGCTCACTTACTCTGGTCACTTAGTTGGGGTCTGGGCACTGGTGGTCTGTAACTACTCTACCTTGGAGTAAATAAACCTCTGAATTTCCCCTTTTTATGAAAACTGGTGGATGAACCAGCTCCTTTTGCCCACTTCCGTGCTTGTCTAGCCTGGCTTTCATCTTCTTCATTTAGAGTCCGCTCCTGGTTAAGTGCATTAGCTATCAGAGCTGAGAAGTTATCATAGTTGAATCCTTGCACTAACACTCTAATCCTTGGCTTTAGACCTTACTCAAATCTCTTGCATCTATCTCTGCCTGTCACCACAAGATTGCATGCATAATAAGCCAGTCGAGTTAACTCTCACTCGTACTCAGCTACTAACTTGCCTCCTTACCTCAAACTCAAGAATTCCTGCAATTTTTTATTAGTGTAGGCAGATGGAACATATTTCTGTATGAATTCCCTCCAGAAAGCACCCCAAGTCAGCACAGGTGTCTCTACTAAACTGTTAGGCATTGTTTTCCACCATTCATGCGCATCATCTTGCAGCACAGAGATGGCGTACTCAAATTTCATCGCATGAGTGTTGTCCAGCTTCCTCAACACTCTAAAGGTTCTTTCTAACCACATCTCAGCTACATATGGATCTGTGGTACCTGTGAAGTCAACTGCCCTATAGGATCTCAACTTATCAAAATTTTTCCTTGGCTGTTCCTGATCAACTATAGATGGTATCTGAGGAAAATTTTGCCCTTGTTGCATCCTCAATAGATTAGCCACTTGAGTTGCTATCATATTAACTGTAGAAACTGTTGGTATTTCAGCCGTTGGAATTTCCTCAGCTTGTTCTCTTTGTTCAGGTTCTGCTCTATCGTCTACCCTTTCTGTAACCTCAGATGTCCCTTCACCCAGGGGATTATAGTTTCCCCCACCTTCCTCCCCAGCTATCATGGCTCTATCCGTCATTTTCTCTCGCAATCAATATATTTCACTCCTTGAAAAAACATATTCACAATAAGCACACATGCAAAGTCATCACAATCAATATCAGAGGTATGATATAAATCCCGAACTATGTAACATATCATCAGTAGGCAGTAAATGTAATTAACACACACAATATTCACATTTCAATTTTATAAGCATAAAAACAACGCTCTGATACCGACCAAAACATGTCACACCTTCACGGGACGTGCCTCCCACAGACTGACTATTGACTCTCCACTACGACATCGGAAATCACTAATCAACATGTAAGAGATTATATCATATCATTGCTCTATAAAAGTTTTTTTAAAACATCATTACCCAATTATTGAACCAGTCTATTTAACGTCATTAAATATTTTGATGTAAGTCATAAGAAAATATGTTCATTAAAAAGAAAAACAAAGTTATATTTTGATTCACACAACTTGAACATTTAACTTATACATTTACTTCCATTTACTCTACTGTGATAGTTACAATATATAAAGTACACAAAATACGATAGCTTCGGGATGTATGTCACAAGCATTGCTTACCTACCTCTAGAATCTCAATGTTAACCATGTCTACTGAATGCTCTGATTTTGCTTGCTACTTTCACTTGCGTTCATCAGAGATAAACGTTGAGTACGACTACTCAGTAAGTTACGAACAATACACAAATAGCATGCATAACAATAATTTAAACCACGCGCATCGATAAACAGTTATCTCATATCAAATATCATCATATTCCATGACATAAGCACATTATTTCAACATTCGCATTCTTAATGTGTAATATAAATCAATGATGAATATGATGTTTCAATGTATGATGTGGATGCATTCATGATATGCACCCATCATCCTTATGTCATCCCATGGCCATATCTCATAATCTAATTGTGCACAATCTTTGAGTAATAATCAATAAGGAGTATCCTAGTCTCACATATATTTGTTCTAAGTCTCATGGAACTAGCACACAAATCGAGTCTCACAGATCCACATATATGTGCAATACTCGAGTCTCACGAGAATACATGCGTTGTGCTTTACCCAAATATACCAATACGCAAATCAAGTCTCATAGATCCGTATATATATTGTGCAGTTCTCGAGTCTCACGAGAATATATACATCATGTGGTATTTTACGCAAGTCTCATGGGTTATCTCCATCTCTAGCACACTATGTGATGTGTGATATGTTGTATGTATCTTACATCACCATATGCACTATTACACAATCATGTTTCAACAAATCATGTGCATATGCTTTACATTATTGTCATGCCCACATAATCACTGAATGTTTATAACATATTATTCACATTTCTATGGAATCACTTCAATCTCATATGATTAACCAGTAACATTTCACATTTAGTGTCTCAATCACAATCGACAATTGCAACAAGACATGCAAAAGTTCAACATTATATTTTCACTCGTTCTTGCATAAAAATATACATTTCTATGGAAAGTACGCCTGGTGGCCCCTAAACTATGAATTATTTGCACACCAGGTACCAAAGCAATAACAATTTATATAACTATGCAATCACACTTCGCATACAATCATTTTGGCATGAAGTCACACAATAATTCATAACTTACCAACTATCGCTTTTCCCTTATTGATCCTTCCTCGGTCTATGTAAATCCTTTCGACCTATGTACCTATTTCACATTATAATTCCTCATATTAATCATCCATAAGCATCTTTCATTCAATCATAATAATAGGTATGGTAAACAAGCCTTTTGACATAAAATCCATTGTACGCGATCTAACATTTAGGGTTTATTTCCTCTCTAAATATTTATTTACATATCATTAGTTATTAAATATTAATTTATCTTTTAAATAAATAATTAAACACAATTT
>CAOGCB010545352.1:0-13827 GCA_948266635.1 Cnidoscolus chayamansa | reverse complement strand
GTAAAAGCGGTTCTCTATATGAAGTTTCGTTAATAAATTTGGAGATGATTCCATCACCTACACTAAAGTGCCTCTCAAATATGAATCCATCCCCCATTAAATGATGCATCAGATGATCAACGACTTCTTCACTGAAACTCTCCTCTCCTCCTGAATCTTTGTGCTATCAAGCTCAGTGATGGGAAATTGACCAGTTATCTACTTGAAGCACAGGAAGCAAATGAAAATATTTCATAAAGAGTACAGATCTGTCATGTTCTCCCCTCAAGTATGGCCAAAAATAGCTACAAGTAGTTCCTAGCCAAATCCTCATCAAACTCATCAACCATGGTTCCTAGTATCCTAAAGTGTAAACTTAAGTCATTGAACACTGCATCAGGTTCCATACCCATATGTAAATTGGCTATATAACACACACATGGTTAGAACTGAAAAAAACAAAGAAAAAGAAAACTGCAACTACATAAACCAAAGAATAGAAAAAATACAGGTTTTCAATACCAGCGGTGATCCCAAGAGGCAAGAAACTTTGAGTCACAAAACATCCCTCAGCGTGCCCACAATTCTATTTTTAAACTGATACTATATCGCTGCAATCACAAATAATATATATATATATATATTTTTTTTTTGGTGATAAGCACTGAGATGAAAAGAGGGCTTGAAATATGTGATTGCAACAAGAGATGGGTTGACGAGAGCCATAAGTAGAGGATTGGGTTTTGGGTTTTCTATTGTAGAGCTATCTCTTTCAAGTTCGCTATTGCTGGGAAAAAAGATGAAACAATCTATTGATAAAGGACGAAGGACTGACAAAGAAAAACGAACTGTCTTGTCACAAGAAGAAAGACCAGCAGCACAAAAGATTACAAAAAACTTCCACTTCACAGATGCAGTAACAGTCAAGACACTGGAGGTACTGGAAAGTATAAATTTGTTCAACATTAACATAAATTACTTAAAAAAGAAGGTTTCATAAGTAATCTATGATGGACAGTTGAAGGTTGTCCTGCCACATAACTTAATCATTGGAGCAAGTTCGACGCAGATGAGTACAAACACTAGCAAATAATGAATTCGTTTGTAATGAAACCTTGAGAATCGAAATCGAAGAAGCGGAGAGAAATCCAAGCCATGAAGTGCAAATGTCCAAGTTAGTGTCCTTTAATTTTACTATCTTACGTAGCAATGGTAATTAAAAATATTTATATAAATAAAAAAAAAAACCTGTCCAGTCAGAGTCTAAGATCAGCAAAACAGTATGAAGGACGGTGCCGTTGGGATCCACTCTGGAAAATTCCTTAGACGCGTACTTGGCGCGTGAAAGATCGCTTACCTAATATTAGGAGGACCTAAGAAATTAAAAAATGTATGTTGATGTCAGTGTAGAAAGATGTCAACCGTGGATTGGTCAGGGCAGAGCAAATCTGAGGGTGCAGGTTTAGAGTCAAAGAGATATGTCTTTGACCACGCCTTTTTTTTTTATTTTATTTTTTTAAAAATTCCGAAAGCTGTCACCTCAATCGATGATGTTGCTAATTTACCATTATGGCCTTTGTTCTTTCAAAATCCTTTTATCCATTTTTACCCCCCCAATTCATATCTAAACAATAATACATGAATATAATTTATTTATTTATTTCAAAGAATTTTTAATTAGTTGTGGTTTTTCATTGAAAATATTTGATTAAAACCAAATGGAATTAAACAATTTGATGATTAAATTTAAATAGAAAGGGTAAGGAAATGGAAAATAAGAAAAAAGTAAAGGGTAAAAATGTCATTTAAGGAGGATTAATTAAGTTGGTAGAGGTTTGACCGCACCTCATTGGGCTCCATTATTCTTTCACTCTGTTCCTTCTCTCTCTCCGATTCTAATATTCCTTTCTATCTTAAAAAAATCTCTCTTTTCTCTGTTTGACGCACTTCTCTTTGCTTTCCCCCAATTTGCTTTCTTTGACTTGTTAAGGGTTTTTCTCCTTTTGTGGTTTCTTCTCATCAAATCAACCACCCAGCTTCCCTCTTTTTCATCTCCTTCCAACTGAAACTTTGCATTTGCAGGTACGATTCTATTATTATGCTTTTCAAATGATGAAGGAGAAGGCTGTTTTTATTTGTTTTTGTTCAACTAGAATTTTGGTTAAGGAAATTAACTCCGGAATTTGTTGTTTTGCTGGCTTGATTTTGCTTTTTATACCTTAGCTTTTTGTTTTTACTAATGTGTATTGTCTGCTTGTGAGAAATTTATGATGTCAAAATTAAACCGTCTAATTTAATTGGCTGATTTTTGTGGAATTCCGCTGTTTTGGTTTTGAATTATTTTGCGCGACTTTGGATCTGAGTTGATAATTATGGTCCGCTTAGGGATGCTGATTCACTAGTTTTTTTTCCCTCTTTTGCTCTCCTCTTGAAAGCACATTATTGAATATGATAATCAGTGTTGGATAATTTAGCAATTTTGGTAGTATGGTTTTGGTTGGAGATATGTTTGGCTAATTGGCATTTTAGATTAGCTAATGAAATTTGTGCTATATAGTTATTGTGCATGGACTACTTAATTTTGATGGAATTTGATTTTAGTAGTGATCAATAGGCGCTCTAAAATCATCTCTCGAGTAACTTATTTCCTTGTATAATTTTTTTAAAAATATAATTCGGTGCTCAGGTGATAGATCAAGTACGTAATTTGACTTCTTGTTCCTTTGAAAAGATTGAATTTTTATTGAACCATTTGTTGCCTTCTTGCAACTTTAGATATATAAAATTGAGGATGCCAATTTACAATTTTCTGTATGTGTGCCTGGAATTTTCTTATTGGACAGCAAAGGAACCGTTATCTTTATATAGTTTGCTTGCTGGGTAATTGGGGTACTCAGTGTAACTGTTTGATATGAAATTTGCTTCAATTAATTTGTCAATTCAGGGTTCTTAGTTTTTATGCTAAAATTTTCCAATCCACTGAATAATAAGAAAAATGTAAATACATTGTTCTTTCCATATGAGCCTCTGCACTAATGAAGCTCAGAAACTCTCTGAGTTGAAGTTTTTATTTATGTCTGATTGTAATTTTCTTATTGCAGAAAGTTAAACCCCTTCAATTTTGAAGTATTATTGTATGTGTTATGATGGGCTGTTTCACAGTCTTAAAGAGCAAGAAGAAAAAGCCTGAGCCATCAGTTTCCATCAAGCGTGTCAGTCCGAAGGAGCAAACACCAACCACACTACCTGAACCCAAGATCCCAACTCGGACATTGCAGTCAGCACCCCCTAGTTTTAGAACCAGAGTGAAGCCCGTTCAGCCAGATAACAGAGTAACTAACAGTAGAGCACGGGCATTGTCAGCTCCAGAAAGCCTTGATGCTGCAGAACAAGATGATCTTGCAGGAGTTGAATATGATGAGCATGAAGAGTCAAAGAGCAGAATTGGTTTAACAAGGGACCACCCAAGTCCACAGCCTCTTCCTCTTCCTGCTGCTGCACTAAAGCCTGCTGGTAGTTTTAAAGCTGGAAATGGCTGTGGCTCTCTCTTCGCTACTGGGCCATTACCATTGCCACCAGTTGGATCACACAGTGGAACACTAAGGAACTTTTCATATGAAGAACTTGCATCTGCTTGCCACAGCTTCTCTTCAGATCGATGTGTATCAGAAGGTCTTTCTTCCACGATATACAGGGCTTCCTTTGGGGATGATTCTTCAAGTTCAAAGAAGTTTGAAGCTAGTGTTACTCGCCTGCATTCATCCTCTCTGGTAAGTTTGGAGAATCTGTGTTTTCTTTATGGCATGGAATTGAAAATGTTTGTAAGTGATGATGAGTATTTATTATGGTGGAATTATTCTTTTTCACTCCTATGTGTATGTGCACATATTGCCTTTTTTTGGTCTGCCGGTTGTTTCCCTTTGTTTTGTTTCTGAGATGTAATTAAGGTTTAAAATACGTTCATAGATTCACATTTTGATAATGGCTCCTAGAATTTAATCTTCCAGACTTCACAGATATGCAACGGCAAAGGGCATTCCTTTATTTGCTTGCAGGATGGGTTTTTGTAGATGAGTTTATGAGGGATATGTCTACAAGCATGTGTTTGTTGTTTGCATGGATATTTTCTTTCCGAATATTTGAGATGTCTTCAACTCTGGTATCAGAGTTTCATTATGTCTGTGATCTTCCAGGGTTTGAAGGAATTCATAAATGAGGTTAATACCCTTGCATCCTTGCCACATCCGAACCTGTGTAAATTGCTTGGATACCATGCACGCGATGGTTCAGAGAAGAGGATGCTGGTTTATGAGAGGCTTTATCATGGAAGCTTGGATCGACTTTTGTACGGGAGATCTGATGGGCCTCCAGTTGATTGGAATACCAGAATGAAAATTGCTTTATGTGCTGCACAAGGTCTTACCTTCTTGCATGAAGAAGGGCCTTTCCAGGTAACTACATCTTTGATCTGCATTGAGATGCCTGGAAGTCAATATGACACAAGGCATAAAAGATGTTGGATGTTGGTCACGGACAGATGCAATACCCACAAGGATAATAATATTCTGTTAAAACATTTTTGTTATTTTTTTTTCCCAATGATTGGAATCTTCATTGCGCACATGCTTAATAGTATGCCATGACTTGCTTATTTGTTAGATTATTTCCAAAGGAAAATTTCTTGGAAGACCATTGCTCAAACTTTGTTACTTTTTCATGTCTTCAAGTTTTTGGTGTAATTAAGAATGTACCATGTTCACTGAGTGCATTTCCTTGATTTTGCAGGCAATGTACAATGAATTCTCTACTGGAAACATACAGATTGATAAAGATTTTAGTGCGAAGCTTTCTGGATATGGCTGTGTTGGTCAAATTCCTGAGACAGAGATCTCTAATAGTTCAGTGGTTGGTTCTTTTGCCTTGCATCGTCATGCTTCATAAATTGATCGCAGTATCTTCTACCATTACAATTCATTATGGGTTGGATAGACTCAGATAGATCTTTATTTTTTGTTTAGTTTGCGAGAGGTTAATGATGGTCCATCTTATTTACTGGTTATGCAGGCTGGGGCAAATCTCCCTCTGGAGACACTGGAGAGAGGGCTGTTGACGCCAAAGAGCAATGTATGGAGCTTTGGAGTTGTTCTTCTTGAATTACTTACTGGCCGTAAGAATCTTGATAACCGCCATCCCAAGGAAGAGAGGAACTTGGTTAGGTGGACCCGGCCTTTTCTTGCTGATGACTGTAGATTGTCGCTAATTATGGATCCTCAGCTCAAAGGTCGTTTCCCGGTGAAGGCAGCCCGGACGGTGGCTGACATGGCTCTCAGATGCCTTCAGAAGGACCCATTGGAAAGGCCAACTATGAGAACCATTGTAGAGCATCTAAAAGTAATACAAGACATGAAATATTCCACCCGCTTTCCTTTGCAAGAGCCAGCAGCAGTTGCTGGAAAGCAGATGTCTAGGTCACCCAGTCTTAACGGGATCGTTACCCCACCACCCAGGTTAAGTTTCTCACCATCACCACCATCGAGAACGCAGCCATCTGTTTCACCCACAAGACCACCTGCTTTGCCAATGTCTGTTCCTCCACGTGACTGTTCCTCAACCCTCTCATTTGATGAATTGGAACGACTGGAAAGCCGGAAATCATCATCATCTTCATCTGTCCGGAGGGCTAGCGTTGAAGGTTTTTGATTGTCAATATGCAATTTTTTAATTTTTATTTAATTTCTCCTTTTGATGTCTTATGTTAATTCAATAGAATATAGAAAAGATAGAAATTTGGTTCTTCCGCCTTGAAGATGATAGAGGATGCTATTTTGTAGATAGAAGTGTTGGGCTCGATAGTTTCCTGTAATCACAACCTCATTTATATGATAGTTCTCCATTTTCAAAAATCACTGTCTATTGTTAGTGATTTTGATTTCACATAAATGACTGTTGATTGTGCTTGGAAATCAGAGGTTGAATTCATTAGTTAGATTATAGTACACAAAAACTAACGTATTTCCTAATGGGTTGGGTTCCATTGCCATTATTACCCATAAATAATATTGTATTGAGACCATAAACTTGGCCGGTGTATATCTGATAGCTTTGTTTAAAATGAAAAAGAAAGAAAGAAAGAAAAGAAAGAATTATTTTCATGAAAGAAATATAATTCATATATAATTTGTCCAAGAGTTTATCTCAAATGACAGTGGGAATGCAAATTTACAGGAGACTGACTGACTGACTAGCAAGGACTTGGTTGGAAGTGGATGTGTCATCTTCAGAACTTCATATAACATTCGACAGTCGTAATAATTCCATTGAATTGGCCTATTCATTGTTTGTTTTCTGGTATCGAATAATGTTCCAAGGTAAACCGTATCATTTTTCCATTCAATGAGAAGATGAGTCAGGAAATATGTTAAATTTTCTCTTAAAAGCAAATTCGAATGGTCCCATTTGCATGATTGCTCATAGCCACAAATCATCTCCTAGTTGGAAACATCTTGATCGCCGATTTTAGACTGATGTTGACCAGTCCAAATTCAGGAACTGGTTTCTTGTTGCCTCAAATCTAAAAACAAGTATCAACCGGAGTTCAATGCTTGAACTGGAAGTTCAAACAGCTTATTAGCATTACATTGGCATATTAATGATCGGAACATCGAACATGGAACATCGTCCACCACCGACTCTGTACTTGAAACACTTCTTACTTCCATCATAAAAATATTTACACGAATTCCCCCTCTTAGATTATTATTTTTCTTTTAAATGTCATGTTTGTATTCATATAATTAATAAAGACATGCACCCTCAAACTATATATATATATATTAAAAAAACGGTTGCCCATCCCACTGGAAGAAAACCCCCGAAAACTTATAATTATACGAAAAAAAAACAAAAAGAAGAGAAAATATAAAACTCATACAGTATCATTCGGGCTTTTATCTATTTCAGGTCCATAGTTCTCTTCTCCTCCACTGTCCTGCTTCTCCTGCTGCTCTTGGACAGCTGAAACCAGTTGAGAATCCTCAGGTAGTGGTCCTTCACTCTCTCCAGCCTGAGGGGGCACATGTGATGCTGAACTCCCTTGTTGCTCGGATACCAAGCTTGCAAGACCATTCTGCTTCAGATATGTTTCCAATGGAACGCTTGCTACTTGAAGAAGACTCATCATGCTCATACGGGTTAACCCCACTTGTGGTTCTTCTTCACAATCAGGATCACAATTTAAATCTATTTGTCCTTTCCCCCTGTCAACCTTTTTGCTTGAAAGCTTGTTGCTTTGACTTTTGGATTCAAATTCGTTCGCTGACCTAGCCTCATTCTCTGAAGGATCCTGTGGCGTTGACACATGCTTAGAGCTGCTCTCCACCTCTGCTTCATCTCTGGGAACTGACATGTGCTGATTCCTCTGGGCAATCTCTGCTTCACGCTTTTTCTTTCGCATCATCATGGTCTTAAAACGACGCTTAACTGTCATGCAGACATTACATGTGCACGTAGGCTTGTGCTTGCCCTTACTACTTGGGGGTTGAATGCACACAATGCAAGAGCAACCAGGACGATGCCTGGGATGTTTGGTTGTGGTAGCAACGGCTTTAGTGCATGGATCACCCTCATCTCCATTGATAGCATCCAGGTCAGAAGACTCGTTTTCTTGGGCTGGCCTATGGATACTTGTCGTTCTCCTTTTCTTGAAATCTATAAGAAACGCTATGATATATAATAAAGAAATCTCATACAACATAACAAAAATAAATACAAAGTGTGATTATTTATGATTAGCAATGCACAATACATAACTATACGTTAAAATCATACACCAATTCACAGTAGGCCATACTTGCATAGACTTATTATTTCATATTCAAGTATCTGAAAATTGCAAGTCTTCAGAACCGTAGTAAGGTGTACAAGTATGATATTAAACTCCTCTAGACATAACCTCTAACATAATAAATTTAAGCCAATGATAAAAGCTTATGATGAATACACCCTACATTGCAATGGTCATGGAACTTCCCGTTAACAGGGAAACATGGTATATCACAATTCATACCCTTATTCAATCTGAGAAGATCTTCCAATTCCCTTGGGGCCAATTCATCTGGAACGGAACATGAACACCTGAAGACAAAATTGCAGTAATTCATAGATTTATGGGGAGAGTAGTTTCTCACCAAAAACAAGCACACAGACTCAACCCAAAGAAAATTGCTGTGGGAACTTGTTAGTAACCTGCTTTGATCCCTAGCATTGTCCACACAAGTCCACTTAGGTCGAAGAAGAATATCAACCGGCAACCTTCGCCACTTACAGCAGCTATCACACTGGGCCCATTGCTCTTGTCCCCTGATGATAAAGCTTAATAATTCCAAATTAGATCGATTTTTCTTAAACAACTACTAGAGATGAGTAGGCACCAGATTAATCATAGGTATAAATATCTTATAATGTAATGTAATGTGTGCTGAATAGATCCTTCAGGCATATGATCTCTAGACGTTCTTCACATGTAAAGTATGGACTAACAAGCTCAATGTCACCAAGAAACTAGCACATTGCAATGAACACAAATTGTAGATGTCCTTCCAAAAAAATTATTTAACTTCTACTCTTGTTTCTTTTGGCAGCTTCTCTATTGCTATTGCATCCAGAATATCAGCACGTAAAAAAAATATACAAGACGATAAATGGCAGAGGGAAGTGCATATCAAGAAGAAAAGACAGGATAGAGTTTTTGCAGTTGAGTATGACAGAACGCAGGAAAAGGAAATCTTTAAGATGAATGAGTTTTAGGGAAGGGATTCCAGAAAACATAAGTTTCACTGTAGTGCAAGAATTCTAGTGAACACATTACAATCAAGTTGGTAGATTCTTGCACAAGAACAGTCGCATAAATCTAGAAGTATACCATTGCGTTAATATAATTGAAATGTAAATGATGATTATTCTTACCCCATTGAACGAATTACAAAGATGGTTCTCTTCCCAAAAACTGGAGGTTCCTGCATGAGAAAAATATATTAAAAAATTCAGCAAGTTTTGGAAGATCACCAGTCAACACTGAATCAACCGGTTTTACTTTTCTTACGTGCTGCCAGTGTGTGCAAGTGTCCACATTTGAAATTGAGTTGTGAAGAAGAGGGAAAATCCATGATTACCTACATTAAACCCATGTTTTTGGCAGTTATGGACTTGCCATTAAGAAACTCTTTCAGAATCAATATGAAAAATTCCAGATGATATTAAATACATGTTCTAATTGCTAGATATGTGCTTCTTTATGTAAAGTGGAATATAAAAATACTATCGAGTTTTGCACTAACCATACACGAAAAGGAATCTATTGAGACCTTTTTTTTTTATCAGAATGTAGCCAAAACATCTTTTGATATATCGTACAATATATCCATGTTTTTTTTAACTTTCTTATATGTGTCTATTTGTCTCTGTCACTCTAATATGCATACAACTGCAATAAGACTACTCACTTCATATTCTTCAAAATCATGATCCTCAATAGTGATAATGCTAGGCTTAACGCTTGAAGGTGGGCGGAGCAAATCCTGAGCCTCTTCCCACGTGAGTTTGAGCTCCAGAGCGTCTAGGCTATCAATTAAAAGCCTCTTACTTTTAGACCCAATATTCCGTGTTCTTTTTCTCTCAGGAACTAGCAATGATGGCAACAGCAAGCTCTCCCTTGTCCTTCCCTCCTGCTTTTCGGAATTACGCCACCTAATATCACCATTAGCTGAATGCAAATATTTGGACTGTGCACTTAAATCGGTATCAGTGCTTCCCTTTGGAGACTGAAGATGGCCAGAGTAACCACTTAGTATATGTAGGTTCTCAAAAACACCAGAAAATAAACTCTCAGTTAGAACACCATTAGGAACAGCAGATGGTCGGATATCCTGTTTATTTAATATTTTACATGTTAATATTATATGATCAATTTTACTAACAATGAAACAGATTCCATAGTTCTACCTGCATTGCCATATTGTTCGCTGCTTTCCTAAACCCCATAACAAGTTTTCCTTCTGGATCCATACGGCTAAATGTTACTGCAACAATGGAATGATATCAGTCTATGAGTAGACATTTGCTCATGTCTAATCAACAGTGGCAGAAAAACACTGGTACGTCTCAGCGAGCAAATGTCTAATCAACAGCAATGGAATAGAATTCAAAAACAGGATGAACTACACTGGGATTCTTGAGTAGAGCAGAATAATTCATTAGATATATTTATGATATCCATTCCAATACAATCAGAATATTCAGTTTAGTGGAATTTAAAAGTACCGGTATCTCCAGCTTGCAACTGCATAGACTGTATGCAGGGGGTTACACCCTCCAAAACGTACATTCTGCTATTATTATTAGGCCAAAATCTGAACTGAAACACCCAATCCTTCCCCTTCACATCTTGAATCCTTAGAGGAAGGCCCTCTGGTTGAGAGATAGCAGGAAAATAAGCCTGCACAGCGATTCAAATTTGTAATCATGTACAGAAAGATTAATATGTAAAGAAGTCTTCAAAGAAATATAATGGCGTGAATTTATTTCAACAATACTTACTTCAGCACACGCTTTAGGGAGAACTAAACGACCAATTCGACCAGCATCACTTGCACTGAGAACCTTTTCGAACAACGGCACGATTGTGGAATTTGAACTTTATTACAACATGGTTAAGGGTAATCAATCCAAGTACAACATTCACTGCAAGCTTCTGCAAAGAAAAAACTAATAGGTTTTGTTAGTTAAACAAGAACAAATTGATGGATACTCTTCAGATATTTGCTTCAACTCTTGGTCTGTAATCCTAGGCCAATAACGAGGAAGCAACTGATTCCGTCCCCGCCCTTCAGCAGGTGGTCTAGCAACGCGTATCTCTGAAACCATGCCTGCATTAGACTCTAAACCTGTAGCAAGGGCTGACTTTGGAGGCTTGGGCAATAGATGGCGAGACCAGGGCCCCTGTTGGAGTGGAGATAATGCCTTACTTTGACATTTTTCATCAACAACAGCACTAGGAAAGCGACTTGGATTCCTTAAAGGAGAGCCCAGTGTAATACTCAAGTTTGCTTGTGCCAGTGATTCATATAATTCTTTTGCTGCAATAGTTGTTCTATGAATCTCTGGTTTGACTCCATTCGATGCTTGGTTAAAGTTTGAGAAATTTGTACTTCCAGTGTCTTCCATAGGAGTTGTATTATCTCCCTGTTTCATTTGCCTAAAAGATCCATTTGTCTCCTCATTCTGTAATTGGAGTAAGCGTCTCATGTCAATACCCCCAGAAATGCTGCCTAACTGCATAAGCTTCCTTTCACCATCCAACTGGTCAGCAGACTGGAGCTCACCAACATCATCAAACTTTGACATGCCAAATCCATTGGGTTTCTCATCCCCCATCACCTGTGTAAATATGTTTTATGATATACCTAAAATATGCCCACTCTGACAATGAAGGCTAAAAATATTCCATCAAGAATTTTCCAGCATAAATCTAGAACAGAAAGATATTATCTCATATAACAATAGAAAGATATTGACGAATATCAGCAATCCTTTGGCCATAAAATTTTAATTCGTTTTATAAAGACCATAAGATTATATTGGCACTCCATTTGTTATAATTATAATACAGAGATATGCATACAGATGAAAGACATCAAGGACTAGTCACTTGAAACCATTGAAAACACCGCAATAGACAAATCATCAGCAAAGGTGAAATTTTAAAAAAATGAGAAAAATGAACCAGTGTACAAGTAATCTGAACTTACAGAGTTAAACCCTGAATTTTTAGCACAGCTTATACAGTTTACGCCACCACCATGATCAAGCAGCTCAAGCAGCAATATGGAAGCAATACATCCACAATGGAGACGCTGCCAGTTGCAAATTCAATTACTTACATTCTGTGTGGAAGATATATGAAGTCTATGGGAAATGAGGATAGAGAAATAAACTGTTGATTTTAGATGTACCTTCCCACACGAAGCGCACTGCCTCCAACCAGAATCCTCTGAGTGGAACATGTCACAAAAGATTGCCTTCTCGAATGCGGACCTACATTCATCATAAAATATCTACCACTTAAAATTATGGATCACAACTACCTCCATGGTGAAGCCACATCTTCCCATTACATTTATCCGTTCATGAATAACAGTTAATAATTGCTGTGCCTGAAAGGCTGATTCTAGTTGTTGCCATACTTTTTCTAAAATCATAAAGAGCAAGATGTAGGGTGAAAAAACTGTGGAGTACATTTAAAGCATCACGAAACAACATCAATGTCCAGTTGGACTCCCCAATTTTAGGCACTTACTTCCAAATGATTCTTTTCACAAACTTAATTCCATTGAAACCTTTGGATTCGAACAAACGCAAATGAACTTGATATAATGTCCCAATAACAAACAATGCCACGGTGAAATATTCTGTAGAAACCCAAAACTAGAAGGTTGGAAAACACATGCCGTTAAAGAGAAATAACACCAAGGAACCATAAATATATGGGGGATGACCAGATCAGCAGAAGGAAAAAAAAAAAAAAAAAAACTGCAACTGAAGCTATACCATCTCAGCCTGCCATCCATACAGGTACAGCTCCATTGTCTACTGTAACTCACACACTAGAAATGATGAAGAATAGAAGGAAAGTAATAAATTTACCCGCAGTTGTCACAGAGATTGGCGAATTCGCCGGATCGCAAAGGCCAACCTTTTCTCCACCCGCTCGACGTGGAGGCTCCGCATAATGCACTCATGCAAGTCTTCGAATCCATTCTCAATATTAAATTCTAGAATATCCAAAAAAAAGCCAAATCAAAGAGACGAATTAAAGCAAATCCCTAAGAATTCTGTTTTCGATTAAATCCAGCTCGCAAAAAAGCAGTACCAGTTGGAAAAATATAGTATATATATAAAAGGCAGAAGAGAATTAAAGAAGCTAACCTCTCATCACAATATCTCTCAAACAAGAAGAAACCGACTTCGGCTATTTGTATAAGCATTATAGAGAGAGACCGCCATGTTAGATTTATTGGTATCAGTTATCTTAAGAGCTTGGAGCACTGAGATTTTGATGAAATAAATTAGTGGAAAAGCAAGCCCGTGGAGTAGCTGGATCCGGCGTCCGGTGACCAGAGAGAAAATGAGAAATCAGGTATTAGTGGGAGAAGAGAAAACAGAAAACATGTGCATGCAAAAGTAACAGTCTAGAAGGGGGTGAGAGATGGACTTGACAATAGTACTAAAAATGCATGCACGATGATGCCCATCCTATTCCCTTATTTTTCCCGTATTTCTATTCCTTAAGCAACCGAAGAATATATATAAATATATAAATTTTAGTTATATTTGTAGGTTTGAGTATAAAAGTTTGTTTCTAGTTGTGGCTGATCGTCTTCTGATTGGTTAGACTGAAATGGCCAATTAAAAATCGAAGAGTGGAAAAGTTGTTACAAAAATAAAATGGTTAAAGGAAAAAAGGTATTTATATTAAAATACGGCGGCAGGACAGCACCGTAAAGTGCGCTACTGGGTGCTCTTTATCTAATCGCATGCGTTTTGTGTTTTAGTTACTAAAATACCCATTGTTTTTAAATATATTATTCAGCTGAAACAATAATAATTATTATTTAAACGTTATCAACTTAAACAAATATCATCATTGCTTTCTGTTAATTTTATTTTAGACGTCATACTATGAGGTGATGATGTGGTGTACCACGCTGAAAGAGAAACGGGAAAGCCACGCGCCATAGACATGAGCAGAGCAGTCAGTCACGTCTGACAAGTGAGTTGGTGCACGCGTGTTGG
>CAOGCB010544922.1:0-15695 GCA_948266635.1 Cnidoscolus chayamansa | reverse complement strand
ATGTATGGAAGGTGGCTGTGTGTCGTTTGGTCTGTTGGTGTTTGATCGTTCTATGCTTTGCCCCAGAGATGGTTTCTTTTACTGTTGTCATCAGCTGGTTTCTTTCGCAGAGTTTAAACATCATTTTGCTTCTTGCTGGCTTATGTAAAGGTAATGTGAGACTTGAAAGTTGAATGCATAGCTTCAGGGGGTGGGGTATGCGTATAGAAGGTTGGAGCCAAAACGAAAAGGAATATAAGCAGTAAAAGAATATTGAAAAGAAGACGGGTGAAGCTGAAAGAAATTTCTTCCTTTACTCTGCTAATTTCCCAAGTGTTGGCATATTAATTTCAGTTCTCAGTGATTGTGGTTTCTGCACAAAGATGGTCGGTCCCCAGTTTGAGGGTGTTCATATTCTCTAATCCTCCCATAATCGCCTAATGGCTAATTCAACTTTGATTATTGGTTGGAAAAAAGGGAGAAGAGAAAGGTACGTATATGCGCAACTTGTTTCCCATCCTTTTTCTAAAATGTGTGAGATAGAGATGACCACAAATAATAAGGTTGGTAGGGTAAGTCGTCTTCCTACTGAAGTGACTAAACTCTTATAATAAGCCATAGGAGACATCAGCTTCTGTGCACATGATTCAGAAGGAATGATTCAGAAGGAATATAGACTGTGTGGTGTGCGGCCGGAGGCTGTTTCTTTCATGTAATTATTGTATTTATTTCTTTCATCACTGATTATAAAATTGGAATGTATGTGTGTTGTAATATGTATAGAGAAAGAAGAAAAAGATATGATAAGCAAGTACCATATGTTACTAAGTAAAGTGCCAAGTGGTTGCTGTGTCAATAATCAGCTACAAACAATAATTATCCTCATGAGGACCAAAAATAATAATAGGAATTGGGACCTATCCTATATGTGAAATCAAGAAACAATTGTATGAGACTTTTAAGTTGTATTTCTAGATATTTTTACTGGGGCCACGATATAGCATCGCCTCTCTCTAGTTGCGGTAGTTGCACGAGCAAAATAAAGAGAGCGAGAGAAGGGAGACCTGACCCACCTCCATTATCTTTAGATTCTTGCTATGGTTGTTGCACAAAGAGGTCTACGGTTGTTTAAGAGGTGCTTTCTATGCAACATTATATGATCCGAGGTCGTAATTGCGGTGGTGAAATGCCTAGCTCCTGTTCTTTGGTTGCTAACCACATCCATATGTACTGGATATCTCACGTCCTGTACGTAATATATCAGCTAATATAGTATAGTTTCTTGGCATAATGGGCCCATTTGAATTTCCAAAAGCAATTCCCTTTCTCCATCTGTGTAGGTAGGTGGCTCTTCTCAAATGCATAGTAAAACTAACCCCACTTCAACACTATGCCTCTTTGTTAGTCTCCATGAAAACAGATGCTTTTCTCCATCTATTCCTTCATGTCGCAGACCACTTATATATATTGTTCTCCATACATACTCCATATCCCGCCCATTTCTCAGCTTGTTTCTTCTTTTTTTCTATTTCTCTCTTAAATGACACAAAACATGAGTATTTCTGTAAATGGGCAATCACGGGTGCCTCCTGGCTTTCGATTTCATCCCACGGAACAGGAGCTCTTGCATTACTACTTGAAGAAGAAGGTCTCATATGAGAAGATCGACTTAGATGTGATTCGTGATGTTGATCTTAATAAGCTTGAGCCCTGGGATATTCAAGGTTATATATATAGCGGCATTAATTCCTCTATAAATCTTACCTAATTAGCTTGCAATGCTATGTTCATTTTAAATCGTGTTTTTTTGCAGAGAAGTGCAAAATAGGAACCACTCCTCAAAATGATTGGTACTTCTTCAGCCACAAGGACAAGAAATATCCCACAGGGACCCGCACAAATCGTGCAACTGCTGCCGGATTTTGGAAGGCTACCGGTCGAGATAAGGTGATATACAGCAACGGCAGACGGATTGGGATGAGGAAGACTCTAGTGTTCTATAAAGGCAGAGCCCCACATGGCCAAAAATCTGATTGGATTATGCATGAATATAGAATTGAAGACAACATTAATGTTGCTGATGCCAACGTAAGGTCCCATTTCTATAATAATTTTGTTCAGTTAAATTCGAATTTAATTGAGTTAAGTGTCTCCAAATTAATTATCTTACATGTTATTTATCCAAAGGTCTCCAATGTCTTGGGAGAGGCAGCACAGGAAGAGGGATGGGTTGTTTGCCGTATCTTCAAGAAGAAAGCTCACCATAAAAACCTAGACAGTCCTTTAAGTTCATCTTCCATCGATTTGGAGGCAAGGACTACCCAGATGTTCAAGTCTTTCAATGAAGGAGCTCTAGATCGCATACTTCAATGCATGGAAAGGACAAGCGAGGAAGAGAACGAAGCGAACAATATTAGTGCAAGATTTCTCAGGCCAATCGATACTACAATCAACAATGGCCGCCATGAAAGTTGCACGAAACTTCCAAGCCTCGAGAGTCCAAACTCCTGCTGCAGCCAAAATTGTTACCCACCCATGATGAATGAAGGCTGCATATCCATCCAGGTGAGTTCCATGGATCCCAATTCAGTGTACCACTTGGACTCTAGTCTCACCAACTGGGCATCCCTTGATCATCTAGTAGCTTCTCAATTGAACGGGCAAATTGAAACTTCGAGACAGTTTGAATGCTTCAATGACCCAAACATGTCCTATTGCAATCCAATGGAGCAACCCCATCACAATCATCTCCAGTTCCCAACTCTACGACCCTCATTTTCATTGCCATCTAGCATGACATACCAAGGAACTGATGAAGATTCTAACAGTGAGATGGAGCTGTGGAATTTCAGGACTCAATCACGGTCATCAACATTGGACATACGCCCCGTTTCAAAGTGTAGTGTACGCCAGATGAATGGATAACTCTAATGATATTATAGTTGATAAAGTGAGGAAGGGTATTATGACGAGCTTATGTGATAAGTAATATATAGAATATATAAATAAAATGAAGATCGCATTGTCAACCATTATCTTTTCATAATCAAGATGTCTACCATTTTGGAATTTGTTATCTAGAAACCTATATAGCAATAAACTAACTATCTGAGTGGTGTCTATGATAATATTCATCTAACTGCAGTAATAATTCTATCTAAGATGATAGATCTATCAAGATAGTCATGTGTGTAATTATGCTTGAGGTTGTCACATGGTTTGTCGGTTTGTTTTGAGGAGCGGAGACCTGAGAGCCTGTGGGTGTGGCTAAATTGGTCCATACAATATGGGAAAAGTTGGTGGGTCTTTGTTCAATTATGTTAATTATGTTTAAAGAAGAACTTACCAAGAGCAATTAGTATCATTCCAATTTAGGGTGTAACAGGACCAAGCTATGGATAATGAGTGAAGTTTACTAACATTGCAATATGCCATTTTCTGGTGATGTAACTCTCTTGAGAACGTCAACCAAAATGCATGGAAAGCAATCGCCAAGAACATCTTGTAGCTTTACGTGAAGCATACATTGGGCTACTGTTATGTCCAAAGCTGCATATAAGCTGAACATGATTGAGGATCTAACGTACATGCTCAGCTTATTCAACCAACTACTTTTAGACTTCTTGGTTCCAATCGTAGGTACTCTTGTTATGTGCGAAAAGCTAATTGAATATAGGGATCATGCAAAAAAAATTGCTATTTATTTGATTTATGACACATGTGAATTGAAGATTATTATTTAACAAATCATATCTTTAATTAATTTTTATTTAGAGATATGAAAGATTTTTATATATTATAATATGAAGCTAAATAGGTATTGTTATTTATATTCTTTATGTATATATTTTCTCGGAATAATATTTTTAGCGGATGTATTTGATCAATAAAAAATAAAATAAAAATATTTTTAATAAAAAATCACAAATTTGTAAGAAGTGAGAGAGAATGATTCGAAATATATATATAAAGGGTTGAAAGAACGGAGTATTGCAATAATTCAACCTTAAAAAGGAATAGATGTAATCATATAAATGTGGGAAAGAAACATTTGTTATCGTTTCATTATCTGCCTTTCTTTTCCACAATGCTATGAAGAAAGTCAGCCCTTAATTATACATTAAAAAAGCTTATGATAACAAGTGTCATGGGTAATATAGACTGGAGAATAGAAGGAACAATCAGCCAACCTCTTGGTGAAGCAACGCCATCACAAATCAAATTAAACATCACTGTCTAAATCAAGAAATCAGTGTGAACTAAGTACCATAATTCATTCCACTCTGCATATGCCGACACAACTCTATCCTAGCTAGCTCCTTCTCCTATCTATGGCGTACCCTTTTATGTTTTTCATGTACCTGATAATCTTGTTTTATTATTAATGTTCTTTTACTAAAAAAAAATAATAATAATAATATCATGAACTGAGTAAAGACTTTGATAATAATCTAACATAAGAGAAACTAGCGTCTATTTTATATTGAAGAAATCATAAGACTTGTTTGTATATTGAAAGCCTTTTTCATTCAATATTAATGATAATCTGATATTTAGTGATTAATTACTTGATTAAGGCTATTGATCATAATTAGAGCTAAAAACATTATGGGATTAATCAAAGTTAGGTGGCTGGGTGGGTGGGGTCAAACCATGTTGGCAAGCTGTCACATCTAAATGCACTTACAGTGATTCTAATTTGTAGAATATCTTTTTGAAAATAAGCCTAAAGAAGCAAATCTCAAGGGATATATGATTTGATTAAAAGCTGGTCTTATATTATTTATATATCTATATATATAATTATCTATTTATGTCGGGAGAGATTTGCCAAGAGCAAGATACGTATTAGTATCAACACCTTGGGTTGGCTGGGTAAAGTGTCTATTTTAGAGCTCTTGTTCTCATACGAAAGTCAAGTGAATGGCTCCAAAACGTGTCTCCCAACACCCATTGTCTCGTAAGTGGATGGACCTAAACGTATCAATCGATTTAAACTTTTTTTTTAAACAGCTAGCTGATCAGATTCCAGTTTTTTTGGAATTAGGCTAAGGTTTCTCAAAGTGTGGACTTTCTGGGGCATTATATGTTTATAAGCTACGTGCCTTTTGACTCTTGTTTGCTTATGATACTTCTTTATCGCATTGTCCCACCAAGAAAAAGAAAACAGCAACCTCTTTCTTTTAGAACCATCTTCTTTTAATTAAAAAAAAAATAGAAATTAATTAGGATATAGGCTAATGATAGCTAGAAAATGTGAAATATATCTTTATAATAATAATAATAAAAGAAACAAGACAAAGTGGGGCTTTAAAGAGAGTCGGCCCAGACATGAGCTAAGGACTTGGTCCAACAGGTAACGCTGTGGGCCTGTGTCCCAACACCTTATGCAAGGGAAGGCTGATGGGTACAGGCTCTTTCTCCATCAAAAAATCTACAATTAAACCTTGGACTGACTATATTTTCAATACGGCCCTTGATATATATATACATATATACATATCTCGGATGTCTGAAGAGAGAGGGTCCATGAAGGGGTGTGGAAAGCAACCTTCTTAATTTCATGCAGCCAAAACTTTCACATCAGTGGGTGGCTTCGAGTGGGATCGCAGGGGCCTAGTCGTCGTCCTTGTGGGCAATACATGCTGTATTGTGTGAAGAAGGCGGAAAATTCAAACACCACATCATTTTACTGCTCGCACGGAGACCCAGCTAATGTTGTCCGATAATTACCACGAATGCTAGATTAACCTTTTCTTCACATTGAATTTATTAATTGAAAATTGAAGTCGATTTCTTAATCATTAAACTTTAAATGACATTATAGCTTTTCTCGTTTCTTTTGGAATTCATGAATGCATAATACAAGAGAGAGAAACATGCCATGATAATGAAATAAATGGTTGGTGCAGGAAATGGAATCTGTGTTTATGAAGAAATACAAAGAAACAGAATCTGTGAAGCGCAGGGCACAGCTGGAAGGATTGGATTGAGACCTATTATGGGAGAGTCTATTGCTTACGGAGAAGGATTTGAACAGTGACTATCTGTTAAAATAATAGTCAAGCGGGAAGCACAGATTTGTCAGTTTAGAATGTGCTGCATCAAAACAATGGAAGAGAGAGATGGCTAAATTTGGCCCAATTGGTCTCTTTAATTTAAGAGTCACTTATTTTTATCATGGTGCTAGTTGAGCATAAAAGTTCTTGGGGTAGTTCTTCAGTCTCTTTCGTTTAGTGTTGAGACACAGTCATGGGTGTGGACCATGGATTGATGAACATACGAAGGAACTCGGGACCATCTCCAGTTCTTTTCGCAACAAAAAGGGTTTGGTTGCCTTATCAATTTTCTTTCAAGTTTCCAATGGAGGCATATGCTCGGACTGCAACTTCTGCTTCTTGCCTTTGAATTGTCCTTGGACTATCTGCTCTAATTATCACATTCCTCTAATCAAAACATCCAATGCAGAAACTTTTTTATTTTAATATGGAATCAAAACTCCGACTTAATTAACCCACGTTAATCCAAATACTGAATTTCAAAGAACAAATCATTATATAAATATTCTTTATGATCATATTCTATTGGAATTATATATTTATGGAGGAATCTGCATCAGATTTGACCAGTCTTTGGCATGGGAATAGTTAAGTCAAAACATTAACATCCTCTTCTGATTTGTTTATGTTATTTGAAGAGCGTGGGCTAGGAAGCACCTCTCTCTTTTGGTGAAAGCACGTGACGCCATGAGAGGTGACTGGTTATTCTTAATTAGAAAGTTAGAAACACTAAAAAATGGCCAAATGAAAAAGAAATAGCCTTTGTTTGCCCATTAAAGCTATTTTTGGTCCCCGTGCACTATGCATACTCAACTTGCTCCTCTCTCTCTCTCACGGCTCCCAACTTTCAAGGCTCTTCTCAATGCCATTCTGAATCTCCTGTTCAACTTCTCTCTAATATTATTACTAACTCAGAAAAATATACATTCGCGGACTACTTACTGACACTGCCATCGCTGTCCAAGAAAAAAACACTGTCCAAGATAAGTTAAATAATCTTTTAGTTTAGTTTTTGCCAATATAAGATTTATGATGATACCATATCTCTTCTTGCGAACAATCTAATGTAGCTGCTGTACCTGTTCCACGTTACATTCTATTAATTAATCTCCTCTCACACGCTGTCACGGTTAAGAACGTGGGTGGGGGGCTCTTCCATCCATATGCAAGCAAAGACCCCATCTTTCTTTGGTCTTTACCTCGCAGTTTCTGCCTCCTTGCTATGTTTTTATTCTACTTGTGTCGCTGTAAATGCAGCTTGGTTTAATCTTATCTTTTGATGGGGAAGAAGGGAGGTAGCTCATGGTTGACTGCTGTGAAAAGGGCTTTTAGATCTCCTACTAAAGAGACTGACAAGAGTAGCAGGAGAAGGGAGGACCATGAACAAGAAGAAGATGAAGAAAAGGTTTTATTTTTTGCTTATATGTTCTCCGTTTTTGTTTCTTGATCTGTCCGACTCTTATGTTAATGTCTAATTTCTTTCTTCTTTTTCCATGGTTTTTCTGCAGAAGAGGGAGAAAAGGAGATGGATATTTAGGAAACCCACGAATCAAGAAACGGTGACCCAACAGACGGTTTCGAAGTCAGTTTCCGGTGTTGGTGGTGGTAGCACCGCACCGACGGACCATGCGTATGCTGCGGCAGCTGAGCAGAAGCATGCCATTGCAGTGGCGGTGGCCACGGCAGCTGCGGCTGAGGCAGCGGTAGCCACAGTCCAAGCGGCGGTGGAAGTAGCTCGGCTCACTAGGCCATCTTATCAGGCAAGAGAACACTATGCTGCCATCGTTATCCAAACCGCTTTTAGAGGATACCTGGTAAGCAAGTATAATATCTACAGCCTTCATCTGGATTGTTGAGAAGTTAATTCTCCATTTGGGTTCGATTCAAAGCATTAATTTTTCGGCAGGTATAAAATCTAATAGGGCATGCGATATAGAATTTATTAGATGTATCAGATGTTATTTTGTTCGATTGCAAATGGTAAGAGATAATAAAGAAGAATTCTTAATAAAAATGGGTGTATCGGTGATTGAAGGCAAGGAGGGCACTTCGTGCGCTTAAAGGGCTAGTAAAGTTGCAGGCTTTAGTAAGGGGACACAATGTGAGAAAACAAGCCAAGATGACCCTGAGATGCATGCAAGCTCTGGTTCGAGTACAAGCTCGGGTCCTGGATCAACGCAAGAGGCTCTCGCATGATGGGAGCAGGAAGTCGGCATTTAGCGACACCAATAGCTTAATCGAATCACGATATCTTCAAGACATTTCAGATAGAAAATCAATGGTAAAAGAAGTTATAACATTTTGGGTTTTTATCTTCTGATAAAAAAAAGCTAAGGATTTTCATGTATTGTTGAATATGTAACAGTCGAGAGAAGGAAGCAGCGTTGCAGATGATTGGGATGAACGGCCGCACACCATTGAGGAGGTTAAAGCCATGTTACAACACAGGAAAGAGGCTGCAATCAAGCGGGAAAAGACCTTGTCTCACGCTTTCTCTCAGCAGGTGCATTTCATGCACGTCCTCTGCTTCTTCTGTTTCTGTTTTTATCCTCTTATTGAGCTAGACTGATTCAGTTTTTTGGTATAACCCATTTCTAAGATATGGAGAACTGGTAGGAGCCCGTCAATAGGGAATGAAGATGAGCTCCAAGAAAGACCAAAATGGCTGGACCGCTGGATGGCTACAAAGCCATGGGATGGCAGCAGAGCTAGAGCTTCAACTGACCAAAGAGACCCCATCAAAACCGTAGAGATTGATACATCCCAGCCTTACTCATACTTAGCTGCCAATTTTCGAAGAACCAATCAAAGCCAGTATCACCAACACCAGCACCAGAGAAACAATTCACAATCTCTCTCTTCTCCACTCCATGGAGTTCATCAAAGTGCACCTCTCCACCATTCTCCCATTACACCCTCTCCATCAAAAACCAGGCCTCTTCAGGTGCGGTCAGCAAGCCCGCGTTGTGCAAGAGAAGAGAGAAGCTACAATCCCCCTCAAACACCAAGCCTGAGGTCCAATTACTATTACACTGGCAATTTGCATCAACATGGAAGGAGTGGTGCTAGTGGTAGTAATGTTGGTAATGCTAACTTGCCTAATTACATGGCTGCAACCGAGTCTGCAAAGGCTAGAGTGAGATCCCAGAGTGCACCAAGGCAAAGGCCATCAACTCCAGAGAGAGACCGAGTTGGGAATGCAAAGAAACGGCTTTCTTTTCCTGTCCCTGATCCTTATAGTGTAGGGATGGGCTATGGTGGTGGTAGTGGTGTTGGGCATAGCTTGAGGAGTCCAAGTTTTAAGAGTGTTAGTGGAGTACAATTTGGCGGGTTAGAACAACAGTCTAACTATTCCTCTTGCTGTACGGACAGCCTTGGAGGTGAGGTTTCACCTTCTTCAACCAGCGACCTCAGGAGGTGGTTGAGGTAATTTAATGGTTCCATAGTGGTGGATTCCATCATTTGAATCGTGAATCTTAGGTGTTCTACTTTAATTCGAGACTGTGACTCTACTGCTGGTAGTTGGATTGTCCTGTCCGAAAAAAGACGACTAAAATTGAGTTTCTGGATGGGTTCGTACGTAGTTTGAACATGGTATTCGAAGCGAGTATGTTCTTTTTTTTTATTTTTTTCTAAACTTCTGTTTGACGTTGTAACCACAGGTGTGCCTTGTTTTTAAGCAATTCTTCTTGACAATTTAGTTACCCATTTGACTGCAGCCAATCGATTTGTAATGGTTTTGTATCTATCAAGTTGTCTTGCAACACTCCATGTTCAAGAATGTGTTGTGTGATTAATAATCAATGAGATCAGAATAAGCAGCGAAGATTAAGATCATTAAGGAACAGGAAGCAGAAGCACCAAATTGGACCCACAATGATGTGTGATGAGAGCTTACCGTCTGCTTTATGAACGGCATCTCTGTGCACCTGCTTTAAGCTGGCACTCCCGTTTGCTGACTTGTTCCATTTAGATTATATCAACTTTAACTTTTAGCTCTTTTCCCATGTCAAAAGCTACAAAGCTCATGTGCTACGGTCAGGTCCATGGAAGTCTTATCCTCACAGAAACTCAGAATGATCTGGAACTGATGCTGACACATGTTACGTATGTGGGCTCTAAAAGCCACCTTTGGCTCTAGCTGTCATGACTATCTCATCATTCAAGAAGATGATGCACCAATTCTTTCTTTAAATTAAATAGGATGTAAGATCCGGCAACTGGTTTTTCTTTTACCCACCTTTCATTACCAGATTTTCTCAAAAGAGATGTGGGAAAGGGATTATTTTTATCAATTTATTAAAGTTTTTATGCATGATTCACATATGGGTCAAGTCGGTAGATAGAGAGTGGTTCATTGATAAAGGGATCATATGTATGGGTCATTTAAGAAAACTCATATTGCTGACTACCGATTGCTTGCAAATTGGAGGATTGCATTGCTCCATTTAGGCCTCATTCCTCTGCCTATTGAGGATGGAAGCCACTCGTGGGGCTAACGGCCAAGGACGAACTTCACAAGTACTCAGTGGCCCCAACAACTGTTGGCCCACGAGGACCTTCTACTTATATGTGCATTGATCCACCAAATTCAACCGATTTATATATCTTACCATCCTTTTAACCGAAAACTTGATTAAAATAAGTGGGGAATTCTGATATAATGGAATAAAGTGCTTTCTCTGAAGTAAAACCAAAAATTCATCCTCTTCATGAAAGCATGAAATGAAGATAAGCGTATGATTTTTAACTTTCCAATATGCACAACTTTGGATATACTATATTTAGCGATAAAAACCAAAAAGGCTTATTTCTCTGTAGTCATTTGCTTGTTTGATGTCCCTGCAGGGCATACGAATACGATTGACTTCTACCACCCTCTGTCAAATAACTTTTAGACTCTTTTACTATCCCAAAACGGGAAGTTATGGCCTGTTGGACGTTACAATGGACTATTTAGGTGGTAGGCACTGCTCTATTCACACAAGTAACGTTTAAAGGTAAAATTAGTCCAACCTAACATGTGATGAAGAAATTGAGCAATCTTATCTTTCTTATTTTGGGTGTTATTTACCCAAGATCGTGCAATGGCATTGCAAAATTTGGTGGCCTCTTCCTGCAAGTATGATTCTACCAAATGAAGACAGGAAATCTTTATTACAGCTGGCTAAATCTAACCTATAGATGTTGACAAGATTAGATGTTTTACCAAGTTGCTTTTACACTTGGCGAAGTCAAGAGGACATCGCAACTTCAGTTAAGGTTCTTAATCTCTGAAAGCTGTTTAAATGAAGAAAATAAAATTTGATCTGCTTTTATTAATGACATCTGTACGTAGCATCTTGAATCATAATAACTAAAATGTGATAATTCTCAATGTTATGCTAAACTGTAACAGTTCTCTTGTGTGGTTGATTTCATTGAACTTTGAAGGCGGAGACATGTCTTGAGAGTTTTCGGTTCCTAGTGTTTTCTGATCAGCAAATTCCTTCCTTTGAGCTGTAAAGTTATGGTGAAGCATGCATGTTTATAGAGAAATTAATCAATATCATTCTTTGTCCATGATATTAATGAGTTTTATCCTGTACAAGTAATTACTTAATGTAGTTCTTCGTCAGCTGTCTGCTCCATGTTCATACCAAAAAAAGGGCAAGGAAATTAGAAGGAAGAAAGTAATAATACATCGAAAATGCTTATAACTATTTTATAGCTTGTAGCACTATACAAGCGTACAGTTCATTAAATTTGTTCGGTGGTCGGTCAATAAATTTGATATTGCGAGGGTTAAGTGAGCAAATGAGAGATGCTTGCTATTGCTAGCTCGTTGGGGAATATGGATTTAGCAGGTGATGATCGACTATTGACCCAGAAAACCATTAAAGTTGCAGAGTAAGAGACTTTTGGAGTGGGTTCCGGACGTCGAAGCTAAGAATATGGTCACATCTTAGATCTTGAATGCTATTTCAAAGGATTTAATGGAAGCATTTTATTTACATATCTTCAACTAAATTATGTATCTTTTTTGGCGATTCTTTGATACTTTGGAAAACTAAAACATAGTCTATTGTACAGGACATAGATTGTGGCACTAAAGTTGCCTTTCACATCATAGCAAACCCAGTCTTCAATGAGAGGACTAAACTATGAACATAGATTGTTAATAGTAAAGGTAAAATTCAAGAAAGACTCAACTTCAGCTGGCAGATACTGTGATTCAAACTTAAAAAGGGTATTAATTCGAGTGTAGAAAATTAGAGTTGGGCAACAAGGCGCGTCTTGGCAAAAGACTTGTATGCAAAGGAAAACCCATTGGACAGACATGGACACTAGACAACCTCATTATGCGCCAACTGACGATGATTCTGAAATGGCTCGATGTACTATGTTGAATGATGCGTCTGAAAATGTGTTGTCTTCCGCGTATTCTTTATAATAATGTCAATGGTTGAATAGCCATTATCCTCCATTTCCTAAACTTATTGGCTTACAAAGGCTGTAGGCAATGGAATTAGTACATAATTCACCACTCACCACCACCTTCTCGTTGAAGATACGACACGTGAAAATTTTAAAGCTGCTTTGAATGCCACATTGCCTTTCTAGTCTACCGCAGAAGCTTTTCTTTAAGACAAACCCGACCGACTAATTTTAATCCACTAATTGATTTCATCCTTTTTCTTTTTTTCCATAGAATAAAGGTGACACCTATAATAATATATCATCCATCATGGCTATAATGCTGTTGTTTTACTTCTACTACTATTATTATTATAATAAAAATGCCCTGCCGAACTGTGGTTCCCTTGATTTTAAATTTTTTGTTTTTAATCTGAATTGAAAAAATGCTCACAAATTAACCCCAAGTAATTCAAATCCTTGACTTCGAAGCATTCGCTACCAGAATTCTTAGTTCTTTGGTGTAAAACCTTGACCCTTTTACGCAAGCTCTATGCTATATATATATATATATACATACATGCTAAACTATATCTCCAAATCACACGACTCTAATCGATGCAAATGACCTTTTGATGATGAACCCACCATCATATTCCTATTACAAGATGCAGGTTACATTCCGGCGAGTTCTCCGGTTAATTTGTGCCTTCCTATTCCTCTGCATAGTCTGTTGTACACCTCCGGAGGATCCTATTAAATGTGTTTCAAAGAACAGCAATTGCACTATCACTAATTCCTATGGGACTTTCCCTGATCGAAGCACTTGCCAAGCAGCAAACGCGGCGTATCCCTCCACAGAAGAAGAGCTAATTTCAATAGTAGCCAATGCAACCGAGGCAAAAAGGAAGATGAAAGTGGCCACTCGCTACTCCCATAGCATTCCTAAGTTAGTTTGTCCTGATGGTTTAGATGGGTTGCTCATAAGCACCAAAAACCTCAATCACGTATTGGAGATTGACCTTCAATCCATGAGAATGAGTGTAGAGAGCGGCGTCACACAGAGGCAGCTTATAAACGAAGCTGCCAAGGAAGGGCTGGCATTGCCTTATGCTCCATATTGGTGGGGTTTGACCATCGGTGGCCTACTAAGCACGGGGGCGCATGGAAGCACGTTGTGGGGTAAAGGGAGTTCGGTTCATGACTATGTGGTGGAACTGACGATTGTTAGCCCGGGAGGGCCTGAAGATGGGTACGTTAAAGTCCGAAGGCTGGACCAGAGTAACAGTGAACTGGATGCTGCCAAGGTCTCGCTTGGAGTTCTTGGAGTTATTTCAAAGGTACGTTTGGTTAGTCATAATCTAATTTTGGACTTGGTGTGTTGGCTTCTTCATTATGGAATTACATTTCTTGTCGCTAACAAAGCAATCGGTGGAGAGAAATTGCTTGATAATGATTAATTGCTGTCGGAATTGGCTTTTATTGTAGTTTTTCCATTTAAAGTGAAGTGTTAGGTTTGATTTCCTTGTCTATGATACAAGACATTAGTTTTTCAATGTCTAGAAGGGTATGAAATTGAATAATAAAAATAATATATATATACATATATATATATATGTGTTTATTGTTGATCATTGCTAATTGGTTATATGAAAGTTGTAGAGAGGCAGCAGCCCATCTGTGTGATCTCACTGCTAACAGAAAAAGCTATTTTAAATCACTGCTTTTATACGTTCATCTGTTTTCTTTTCTGGCTGCCTCTTTTCTTTCAATGGCTTCATGTTGTTGTTGTCTTGTCTGATGTCGATATTATTATTACTATTATTATTATTATTTTACATTTCAGATTAACCAAACAGCATTAAATATTTATGAATATTAATCAAAATATCTTTTTTTTTTAATGGGAATGAACATAGATGAATATTTTTAATTAAAACATCCTTATTATGTGTACAGGTGACTTTGCAACTGCAGCCTCTTTTCAAGCGATCTGTGTCTTACGTGGTTAAGAATGACGCAGATCTGGGTGATGAAGCAGCAAGCTTCGGCAGGCAACACGAGTTTGCAGACATTGCATGGTACCCTAGTCAACATAGGGCTATCTATAGAATCGACGATCGCGTTTCTTCCAACTCTTCTGGAAATGGCTTATATGACTTCATCCCTTTCCGCTCTACACTTTCTGCTGGTTTGGCCGTGGTTAGAACCACAGGTTATATATATATATATATATATATAGCTTCCCATTCTGCGTTTTCATGTCTATATAACCACCACAGTCATAATAATATTATCTATTTCTATCAGAGGAAAATCAAGAATCTCTGAATGATGCTGAAGGAAAGTGCATTACTGCAAGACTAACTACAAACACGCTTCTGACCGCAGCTTATGGATTAACAAACAATGGTATATCAGTTATTAACCGAACTATGTCATCATTGGCATTATACAATTGAGATGGGTTACGTTACTGAATTTTTACTTGTTTACAGGTGTTATTTTCAGAGGATATCCTGTAATTGGATATCACAACCGCCTTCAATCATCAGGGACTTGTCTTGATAGTCCTGAAGATGGATTAGTGACGGCTTGTCCATGGGACCCAAGAGTTAAGGGCGAGTATTTTCTCCAAACTACTTTCAGTATCGGCTTGTCACTTGTAAAGAACTTCATACAAGACGTGCAACAGCTAGTTAATTTGGAGCCTAAAGGGTTGTGCGTCCTCGAACTATACAATGGTATTCTCATGCGCTATGTTAAGTCATCAAGTGCCTACTTGGGCAAGCAAGAAGATGGAATTGACTTTGATATCACATATTATCGGAGCAAAGACCCCAAGACTCCTAGGCTATATCAAGGTATACTCGATGAAATAGAGCAACTAGCACTGTTTAAGTATGGAGCATTGCCACACTGGGGAAAGAACAGGAACCTGGCATTTGATGGAGCTGTCAATAAATACAAAAATGCAAGGGAATTTTTGAGGGTTAAGCAGATGTATGATCCAATTGGGCTATTTTCCAATGAGTGGACAGATGAGGTGCTTGGGATTAAAGGCAGTGTGACCATAGTAAGGGAGGGGTGTGCATTGGAGGGATTGTGTATATGCTCAGAGGACATTCATTGTTCCCCAAACAAGGGCTATTTCTGTAGACCTGGCAAAATTTATGATAAGGCAAGGGTTTGCACCCTTGTCCACAAGAAACAATGGTGATCACAGGAGGCACGGATATTATATTTCGACTACTAGCTTTC
>CAOGCB010544851.1:0-23580 GCA_948266635.1 Cnidoscolus chayamansa | reverse complement strand
AGGAGAATTATGTTATGCAATACTCAAAATTAACAGAGTAAGGTTAAAGAGAGTGTAGTGTACCTGATTTAGGAGTCTCCCACTGCGAAGCTTCAGCTTGGATTGATTAATTTTAACAATTAAGGTGATCACAAATCAAATAATAATAATGCAACAGTTTATGCACTAGGGAAAGCAGTAAAGAATCGCAAGATAGCGAGGAGGGAGAGTGATCGCCGAAAACTCAAGGCAAGTGTCTTGGAAACTGTGCTGAAAACTGCCTTTTATAGGCAAAAATCTGGGATTTGTGCGGTAATGACCGCAGAGCACTGCGGTCGTGACCGCGGTCTTGTAGACCTGCGGTTGTGACCGCGGCCGTGTAGACCTACGGTCATGACCGCGTGACATACTTCTGCGGTCACGGTCGTGGAATGCTGCGGTCGTTACCACAGCCTTACCCGTGGTCATGGCCGCAGAGTCCTGCGATCGTGACCGTGGTGGGGATCGCGGTCACAACCGCAGCGGACTGCGGTCGTGACCGCAACAGGCTGCGGTTTTGGCTGTACTTTCGCTTGGTTTTTGTTTCCAAAGCTTTTTCGGGAGTTTCGGACCTCCAAAAATTATTCCGAAGATACCTTTCGGTCCCTCACGACATTCTGGCGAGAATGGTCCGAATCGCCGGTGGCCAGCCGCCGGCGAAGGCAGTTGATATATTTTCAGGATGACTTTATGTCGGGTGTCGAGCGAGCTGGGCTGTTTTATAGTCCGTGAAAATGGGCTTTCTGAATCTCCAAATTCGAGTATTCACAGTTACCGGCTGCGACAAATGCCAACGTACAGTAACAGAACCATTCCGAGTACCAATTGTAGCACGTAAATTAGTAGGCCATGGTTATCAGGAGACATGTTTTTTGACACCTGATTTTTCTTTTCTTTCTTGTATACTTCTGATTTTTGTTGTTTTCTTGCGCACTGGGGACAGTGCTATGTTTTAATTTTGGGGTAGGGTGTCAGTATTTAATTTTTATGTTTCTTTTAATTTCTATTTTCCTTGGGTAGATTAGTAACATGTAAAGTAATATGTATTTGACTACTTGACAATTAATTTCAAATAAAAAATTTGCAAATCCTAGTAACTTATAAACTGAATGGCTCTGAATTATTTACATGGAATGCACAGTTTGGATAAATTTAGTTTAGTGAATGATATTAATCTCTAATTGTGTTAGTTGAATTGTGCTTAGACTTGGTATATACCATAGAGTTTCTATTAATTGTGCACAGAAGCTTGATTTGAACAAAAAGAAAAAAACTGATAATTTATAAATATTTAGGAAGTAATTATAATGGGATTACTAGAACCTCTCTAATGACTTTTCAAGGTGAAATTCTGATAGAGCAAAATGGAGAAAAGGATTTAGGCTACTCTTTTTTGTTAATTACTCTAAATGACTTATTCCTACCCTGATTATACATTGTTGCTTGCTGGCCCCTTGAGCTTTATATATAAATATGCTTAATGCGTATAATTTATTTGTCACACACAATAAACTTTACCTTTTAGCCTAAATGTTTTATCTCCCCTTATGTGAAGAGTTGGCCACTCTAAATGTTGGGATTGTGCAGGGATAGAAAAATTTTCGTTGTGATGGGATAACATATTGAGATGGCAAGAGGTAAGATGAATTGTTATGATTCAGATACAATAGAACAAATTTAAAGTATTATGTACCATTCAAGTTTGGGGTGGGCACATTTATTACACACCTTGGTACTTGTTCTATTAAATGTAAAAGACTGACTCAAAAAAAAAAGAGAAAAAAAGGAAAGGTAATAAGTGTGAAAGGAAAAATGGGAATAAATGCATTAGAATGGTTGAGAAAAGTTGGAAGGTAGTGGCTGATGATTCATATTTTGAGCCTTATCCACTCTTTGATAGCCAAATACCCCAAGCTTAATGTTACAATCGAAATGTAAGTGTGAAAGGAAAAATGGGAATAAATGCATTAGAATGGTTGAGAAAAGTTGGAAGGTAGTGGCTGAAGATTCATATTTTGAGCCTTATCCACTCTTTGATAGCCAAATACCCCGAGCTTAATGTTACAACCGAAATGTAAGACCTTTTGATTCTTTATTGTGCTCTGTCAACTTAATTGGTGGAGATTGATACATTAGTAAACGCATATGGTTGATCTTGAGCTTTAAGCGGGAAGCCAATGGTATAATTTTTGTATCCTAATTACTTTCTAAATGTTTACTGAGTTATTAGATATTTTGTTTTTAAAAATCGTACTTAAAATGTTTTGGCTTTTCACACACACACATAAATTGTCTGTATCTGCTAAAGTTTGAAAACAGTTTGACGAACTTAGTTAGGTGAGTAATTGACAATTATATGATATGGGTTATGTTTAACTGTGTCATTCCATTTATGAGTTTGGACTGTTTATAAGTATGGATCATTCTTATTTACTCGAGAACGAGCAAAGTTTAAGTTTGGGGTATTTGATAAGTGTCAATTATATATTACTTATATACATGTTTTAGGTTGATTTTTGTATTAATTTGTGTTATTTTAGGTTTTATTTGTAAAAAATCAAACTATTTAAGATTTGGGTTTTGGTTTGATGGAATTTTTATGAGTTTTCAAGACTTTTTAGGTACCGAGCAACTTAATTAAGGTTAATTGGACAAAAGGATGAAATTTGAATGCATCTGAGCATTCTTCACACACACACAACTGCGTATGATGATCATATGGGCGTGTGTGAAGATGATCACATGGGCGTGTGTGAAGGTGGGCAAGGGCGTGTGCCTCATTTTTAAACGAAAAGTGAAACGCCACCGTTTTTGAGGGACACACGGCCGTGTGACTTGGTCACACGGGCGTGTGTAATGTCGTAGAAATCCATATTTAAACACAACTCTGCACTTCGATTGAGGAGGAATTTTTTAGGGGCAGAAACAATTTCTTCAAAAATTGCGATACAGAGAGTAAGAAAATAGGGAAATCAAGGGGATTAGAGCCAATTCTTCTCACGATTGAAGAAATTATATGTGGAGATCTACAATTTTGCAATGCAGATTCCTCTACATGTAGATTTGAAGATTCTTTTGGGAAAAATTTTGGGTTTCATTATTGAGTCAATTTTCCTCTTCAAAGTTGTAAACATGTTCCTAACTTTTCTATTTCTTTTCAATTTAGTTAAATTGATTATGGAGTAGATATTTTGTATTAAGAGTTCTTGAATCCTTAAATTGAATATGGGTTATTGAATTATTTATGTGAATTGATTTCTAGATTCAATTATTTTTATTTATGCTTAATGCTTAATTTTTGAATAAAATTGATACATGTCAATTATTGTTGGTAACTAATTGATTGCATGGATTTTTTTATTTAGGAATTATGATTATTAGTAAGAATATTGACTAATATTTATTTAATTATTATCGGTGGCTAGTTAATTGAATATTAGGACCAGATTGTTTCCGGATAGGAGAATCCATGTGTTCGCTTTTATGCATGTTTTTCTTAACGTTCCTAGGGTAGGGGTTGAGATAAATATGAGTAGTATTTCCTGGTAGGGTGCTTGGGTTAATTATTAAACTCGTCATCTTGATTAAATCACATGTTTAATACATAACCATATGAGATTTAGGGATGATAGGTACTCTTGACCGTTTGTATACTGATAATTCACAGATTAATAATTCGATCTTGTAAGTTGAATTGGTTATTTGAATTGCTCAGTTTCAGTTAATGATTTATCACCTATTTTACTTTCTTCATTCATTTTTATTTTTGTGATTCTTAAGTTTAATTATCTAAATACAGTAGGAATTGTAACTTTGCTTATCCCTATGAATCGATACTCGGACTTGTTAAGAATCCATTATATTACTTGATTGGTACACTTGCCATTCTTTTTGAGTGTTTAGAGCATGCATCTTCACGCAGAAATTAGCTAGGTGTTCTATTTAGTTAATTTCAACATGCAACTCAACGAGCTTTTAAGTACAGTGGTTTAAACAACAATAATTCTCAGCAATTCAAGGTAATACAAATAAAATGACAATTAAGGATAAAAGAGTAGAGAAGAGAGAATTCAAACACTTCAATTTATAGTGGTACGACTATCAAGCCTACATATACTCTTCTCAAGCTTCCTTTTAAGGCTTCCAATCCACTATTGATCTCTTTTTCATGTAAGAGACAAACTAGTTACACTCTCCAAGCTTTTCAGGTGCTTAGTGAACCTTTACAAGAATTTGATATACCCTCAAACTTCCTTGAGCTTTTAAGGTGCTTAAAACCTCTTCCAAGTAATGTACCCTCACTTAAACTAACCTCAAGTTAAATTTGGAATTTCAAATGAATCAATCTCTTACAACATATTTCAATTGAACAAACTATAAAGAAAAGAGAGAAGATTTGCCAATGAAGCTCAAGTGGAAATCGATGAAAGCTTTGTGAAATTGATGCTCTTAAATTGCTCAACAATATCTTACTTTTATTAGTTGTTGAGGGAAGTAAATACTTGCTTATATAGGTAAAATTGAGGCGTGAAACTTTCAGCCCAAAAGGATGACCAACGACCAGTTTTATAGCCGTTGCAACATTGGGAATTGTGCAATTTTGAATTAGTTAGGCTTAATATGAAATTAGCTTACTAAAATTATTTTTAGGTAGAAAGTAGTTTGCTAATTTTAAAAGCAACTTGCTAATTTAGAAAAGTAGTTTTCTAATTTTATTTGTCTGTAAAAAGGCTAATTCTAAAATTAATTAGCTAATTTTAACTTCTTCTGCTAAATTAAGTATCTAATTTTAGCAGTTTTTAAAATCGATTTTCTTGGTTCTAAAAACATACTTTGAAAATACTTTTATGCATGTGATGTTTTATTGGTATTTCTATATCTCAATTCTCTTACATTTTGCCTAGGAGAGAAAATCGAATATCTTCAACTTCCCTTTGTCTTCCTTTGTTCTTCTTCTTGATGTGCTCTTTCTTCTTCTTTCAATGAGTCTTCCTTTGTGATCTGAAATGCTTAAAGGTTTTTTAGCTCAATTTTATTAAGTTTTGTTATCATCAAAACTAGGTGTCTTTTTTCCTTATAGAGTTAACAATCTCCCCCTTTTTGATGATGATAAAACTTAATGCTCATAAGGAGAAATCTATAGAATTATCACAAATATTTACATAATAAGTAGAAAAATAAATTATTTCTCCTGTGTTTGTTCCGTGTTATTAAGCTCCCCCTAAGACACATATCTCGTTCACTTGTGATTTTGATCAATTTTCATATCATCATTGATGTCATTAAGTTTAGTTTTCTATGTCAATCATCAAGAGGCATCATTGTCGTAAATCAACAAGGCATTTGTTTATAGATACAGAATTCACAAGTCAACAACTTTATTTCAGTAGCAAATCATGAACACAAGTCAACCATTAACACTTGCATTTCAACACTGCAACATATTTATTCATAGATAAACAATTCCTATTCAACATACAATTAATGTAAATTGAATTTGTTCAATAAACTCATCACATAAATTTTAAAATACTACTTTTCAGCATGTTCTCCCCCTTTTTGTCACTCAGAAAAAAGAAATAGGGGTCATACAACAAGATAAAGTGCACACATAACACATATCAGAAAATAACTTAAGATAAAACTACATCTTTAAAGATCAAAGGGTTTTCCAGCGCTGCTTGACTCTCCAGGTTTGACAGTCTTGGTTTTCAGACCATGTCTTGCACTTCGTCTCAGAGGTATAACATGCTTTGGTGCTTTTGGTGGCTTGGTACGCTTGGAGGACTGAGCAATTTGTACAAGTGTAATTGGTTGAGTGGCGGTAGCAGCAACTGATGGTGATATGATATATTTCCTAGCACCACTCTTAGTTATGCCAGAAGCTTTCTTCTCCTGAATTGGCTTTGGTGAGGTAGGTGGGGTGGAAATGTTTCTTCTGATGAGTCACTGTCAAGTTTTAGTGAGGAACGATGAGGTACAAATGACTGAGAATCCTCAGATTGTTCTTCATTATTGAGATCGGGTTCTTCATTTTTAGACTCATTTTGGGATTCAACATATGGAGATACTTTTTCCAACATCTGGAGATACTTTTTCCTAATCAGAGTTTGAGTGTTCTTTGTCATGATCTCCATCTTTTGATCCAGAAGTGATCTCTTGTTCTTTCTCTTGTTGTTCAGGAAGGGTTTCTGATCAAGCAGCATACCTATCTATCTAATCTTCAATTCTTCTCATTTGAATCATGAGTGCTTCATTTGATTGATCCTTCATTTTCAAAGCCTTGGTTTGCAATTTCATGGCTATCTCAAGAGAATCCATGACAATTGTGGTTGTACTTTGGATGGTGTTCATCATTTCCATGCTCATGTCATGCATAGTTTGCTCTAATTCCTTCTTTTTTTCAGCATTTTCTTCCTCTTTCTTTTCATCTTCTCTCTTTTGACTCTCTGAATTTTTAGAGTTAGACTCTCCTTTTTCTTCTTCTTCTACATCATCTTTCTTTTGCTTTTTCTTTTGATATCCCTCTTTGGGATTGTAGGTCTCTTTGATCACTAGTAACTGGCTTCTAACTCTCTATTCTTTTAAATCTACACCTAGTTTCTCAAATAAGAGTGTGAGGAACATCTCATATGGAAGACTTCTCACAATTGAACTCCTGAGTATGCATTTAAAAACTAGGAAAGCTAGGTTCAAGGGCTTTTTCTTAATTAATCGTCACGGGAGACACCAATCCATCTTGTTGAAATAAGAATGACTTCATGTATTAGGATACATGAAGTAAATTATGATGGAGTGTAGGATTTTGATTTGTTGGGGGAAAATGAACCATGCTTAGTTTTTCTGATTTAATATTCAGACTAGGTAATAAGGACTCTTTAAAGTCAGTGTCATTGTACCCTTTTAACCTATTCACATCCTTGAATGAACTAACTTGGCTCCCTTGATTAGGTACTTGTAGTGCTTCACTCAATTTCTAAATAGTTACATAGTACTTAATCCCCTTAGATTCACCCTAAAATTATCTTCATTCTCAGTGGGTGTTAGGGTTCTGTAGAACTCTTGAACTAGGTTTGGACAATAAGCCTTTTTCATCCTAACTAGGCTTTCCCATCCTTATGTCTCAAACAGTTCTAACAACTCAAAATTAAGATCCTCAAAAGCACTCCAGAGTATGTACCTGGGTATGAATAGAGACCTAATGGATGTAGGTTGTTGAGTGGTTTTTGCCTTCTTTGGAGATGGCTCTACGGGTTCAGAGATGGTGATTCCTCCACTTCTTTTCTTCAGTCTCTCCTGTGGAACATCTGACTCAGAAGAATCAGATGAACTATAATAATGAATTATTTCCTTCCCTTCTTGGCTAACATTTTTTACTTTCACCATGTTTTCAAGTTAGGATTTTTTATTGGAGAAATAAAGAAAGGATGTTGTAGCGAGAGAGATTTTAGGGTTTTAGACATAGAAAATTTCAGAATTGAGGCCTTGATTTGAAGGTAGAGAAGAAAGGAGAAATGGTTGGGAGGATGGAAGTTACAGGAAATTAGAGAGGTGTGTCTAATTTTCAAATTTTGGAACCGTTCTCTGATAAGGATGGATTTTAGTTCTCAATTGGAGAGAGGAGTGGAAATTTCCAAAACCATCCTTCAATTTTAAGTGATATGCGGCAAAGCTGAAGAAGGACACTGAAGTTATTTTCGCCCTATTTCATTAAACACACCATTTTACTTTCTATCCTAAGTCTGAGATTCAAATAAAATATTAGCTAGCTAATCTAGAAATTGCTCAGCTAAAATTTTTCCAACAATTAATGTTAGCTAGCTACTTTTCAAACAACATATTGTTAGCACTTTTCATCACATAGAATTCATATTCATGCCATTTTCAACAATCGTAAGGAATAACACTGCTTTCAGTAGTCATCAAAGATAATTCAAGAGTCATACCAATATGATTCTTCATAATTCATCTAAGTCAAAGAGGTCAAGCAGTTATATGAATTGATGCATTTCTCTTATGATTTCTTAGTTAGTATTCATTTAATCATTCAATCATTTCCAATTCTCTCCTTATTCTATAGAAGGTTTCTTCATTTAGAGGCTTTATGAAGATATCAACAAGCTGATTTTCTATCTTCACAAACTCTAACCTAATGTCTCCATTCTGCACATGATCCCTTATGAAATGGTGTCTAATTTCAATATGTTAAGTTCTTGAGTGCTACACATGATTTTTTTGACAGATTAATAGCACTTGTGTTGTCACATCTAACTAGTACATTGTTCATTTTAATTCCATAATCTTCAAGTTGTTGCTTCATCCAAAGGATTTGAGTAACACAATTGCCTATTGCAACATATTCTACTTCAGTAGTAGACAAAGTAACAAAATATTGCTTCTTGCTATGCCAAAAGACTAAGGCATGACCAAGAAATTGGCAGGTTCCTGAAGTGCTTTTCCTATCTAGTCTACTTCCTGTAAAATCTGAGTCATTTTACCCTATTAAGTCTATGTTTTCTCCTTTGGGATACCATAATTCTATGGAAATTATACCTACAAGATATCCAAAGATTCTTTTTGCTACAGTTAGGTGTGATTCTTTTGGACATGATTGAAATCTAGCACACAAATACTCACTTTCAAGTCTATAAGTAGTCAAATAAAGAAGGGATCCAACCATGAAGTAGTCAAATAAAGAAGGGATCCAACCATACCTCTATACATTCTTTGATCTACTTCTTTACCTTTCTCATCTTTGTCCAATTTGATGCTTGTATTCATTAGAGTGCCTATGCTTTTTAGTTTTCCCATTTTGAATTTCTTTAGCATGTCTCTGATGTATTTTGACTGATTTATAAGAATTCCATCACTCAGTTGCTTGATTTGTAGTCCAAGGAAGAAGGTAAGCTCTCCCATCAAGCTCATCTCAAATTCACTCTACATTAACTTTGAAAATTTATGGCAAAGAGATTCATTATTAGCACCAAAGATTATATCATCAACATAGACTTGTACAATTGGCATGTCATTCTTATTAGTCTTTATGAATAAGCTGGTATCTACTTTTCCTTTTCTAAATTCATTTTCAAACAGAAATTTGCTGATCTCTCATACCAAGCTATAGGAGCTTGTTTCCAACCATAAAGAGCTTTGTCAAGTTTGAATACATAGTTAGGATGCACGGAATCCTCAAAACTAGGAGGTTGAGCTACAAAGACTTCCTCCTCTATGTATCCATTTAAAAATGCACTTTTGACATCCATTTGGTACAATATAAAGTTTTTAGGACATGCATATGCACAAAGCATTCTAATTGCTTCAAGCCTAGCAACTAGTGCAAAAGTTTCATCAAAGTCTATTCCCTTTTCTTGATTGTAACCTTGTGCAACTAATCTAGCCTTATTTTTTGTTACATTTCCAAGTTACTCCATTTTATTTCTAAAGACCCATTTAGTTCCAATGATAGAGTAGTTTCTAGGTTTTGTAACTAACCTCCACACTTTGTTTCTCTCAAATTGGTCAAGTTCCTCTTTATTGACCCCATAAGGAGAAGACTTGATTTTGATGATAACAAAACTTAATGAAATAGAACTAATGATTGCTCAAGCATTGCAGATCACAAAAAGAGCATTATTAGAAATGGAAGGCAAATGCATCAATAGAGAAAAGCTTGATAGCATGATATGAAAATAAAGTAAAAGAAGATGAAGATTTTTTGTTTCCTCTCATAAGGAAAATGTAAGAGAATTAGAGAGGTTGTAAAGCACCTGTAAAAGCTTAAAGAAGTTTGAGAGGATATCAAACTTGCAAGTTTCTTAAGCACCTGTGAAAGCTTAAAAAAGTTTGTGGGATCATCAAACTTGTAAAGGTTGATCAAGCACCTAGAAAGCTTGGTGGATGTACTTGGCTGTTCTCTTGCCTGGAAAAAGAGATCATAGTGGGTAAAAGTCTCAAGAGGAAGCTTGAGAAGAGTGGATGTAGGCTGCATTGCCAAACCACTATAAATTGATGTGTTTGAATTCTATTGACCTTATCTTTTACTTTTGAACATCAATTTATATGTATTGCCTTGATTAATTGAAGAAATTTGTTGTTTGATAAATTGTTGTTAGAAGTTCATTAAGCTATAACTCAATTTTTGCTAACTAAACACCTTGCTAATTTCAGCATGAACCTTTTTCACAGGCTAAAAATTAGCTAGCTAATTTTTGTATTCTGCAATCTTAAGATAATCAACTTCTCATACATTGATATGATTAGGTAACACTCTTGAAGTATTCAACTACAATTTTTCATAAGAGTTTAGAGCAAGAACTTGAAAATTTGATTGAATTGAAAAAGTGACCAATTCACCCCCTCTTGGTCATTTATACTTAGGACAACAAATTGGTATCAGAGTCTAGCTCTCTTGCTTAGGGTTCAAACACCTTAGAGATATCCTAGAATGGCTAGTACTTCTAACATTGATAGAGTCTCCATACCTTTAGTTGAAAGACACTCAATCATTAGACCTCTTTTGTTTAATGACACAAATTACTCAATTTGGAAACCTAGTATGAGAACTTTTATTCAATCTGTTGACTTTTATGCATGGAAAGTAATTAAAGATGGTCCTCACATTCCCATGAGAGTTGAGCACGAAAAAGCCTCTATTGCAAAAGTTATCAACATTCTATATTGTTCTCTTGATCTAAATGTATATAATCAAGTTTCAGATTGTGAATAAGCAAAGGAAATCTGGGATAAACTTGAAGTAACTCATGAAGGAACAAATCAAGTCAAAGAGTCCAGAGCAAACATCTTACTCACAGACTATGAATTCTTAAAGATGAAACCTAGAGAAATTGTTGCTTATACGAGTACAGATTTACTAATCAAGTCAATCTTCTGAAGGCAAAGCAAGGAATTTCTTTAAATGCAGAAAAGGCAAATGAAGAGAAGAACAAGTCACTATTGATGAAGGCATCATGTTCTAGTTCTTCAAGCATCTCAAGAAATGATGAAGAAATAACTATGTTGGCCAAAAACGTCAGAAAAACATCCAGAAAAAGTGGAAAGAAGTACAAAAAAATTCTCAAGAAATATGCTCCTAAAGATGAGACAAATTTTCCTGTACAAAAAGAGCACACAAAAGAAGTGTGCTATGAATGCAATGGACCTGGACAAATCATGCATAACTATCCAAAATTGAAGAAGAAAAAAAGTAAAGAAAATAGAGGAAAAATAGTCATGATTGTTGATTGTAGAGCCTTAAATTCAAGTTCAACATAAGATGAAAGAGGAGACACTGAAGTTTGTATAATGGCTATTGCAGAAGAACTTCCTGAATCATTACTAATAAATGAACATGAGGTAATTGAATTTGATCCTCTTATTGTAGAAGATTTAGAGCTAGCATTTGCTAAAGTCTATGATGAATACAAAATATACAAGAAGAAATGTGCAGTTTTGAAGTCAGAAAATAATTCATTAAAAAAGAAATCAGTTCATTGAAAGATGTGTTCAAGGAAAATGAATTTTACCAAGCTCAAATGAATTTGTTCAATAAATAGAAAATTATTTTAGAGACATCAAGAAAGAAATGTGAAGAACTTTATGAAAATAACCGCTCTTGAAAATCAAGTAAAAACCTTAACTGCAGATTTAACAAAATTCTAAAGGGAAAACAAAATTTAGATATGCTCTTAGGTTCACAAAGATGTTCAGGTGAAAAATTAGGAATTGAATTCAACAGCTTTTCAAACTATAAGTACATAAATTTCTTTGTAAAAGCTACCTCTTCATATCTTCCTACTATCACTTGTTTTTACTGCAATACAATTGGTCATATGAGTCATTCATATCCTATTAGGAAAGGATCCTCCAAGGTAAAGAGAATTTGGGTACTAAAGGATCAATGTCTAATAGTGCTAACATTCAAGAAATCAAAAAGGCTGGGTACCAAAAATTGGTTGACTGTTTTCAAGTTTATCTAAAGAATAAAGAGAATTCAAACAAGTGGTGTATAGGTAAGTGGCTGGTCAAGGCATATGATAGGAGATAAAGATAACTTCACCAAGATTATCATGAGAAGTGAAAGATTTATCAGATTTAGTAATAAAGGAAGAAGTCCAAATTACTAGAAATGGCTTAATTATAAATCAACATGTTGAAAATGTTGCTTCAGTTCCAGGTTTGAAATTTAACTTCCTTAGTATAAGTCAATTGTGTGACAAGAGGTTTAAGGTAACTTTCTTTACCATTCACTATGAAATAGTTGACTTAAATGATCATGCTATGTTTATTGCTTTTAAACATGACAATGGTTACAAGCTAGATCTAGATTACTTTCAAGATAGTGAAAAATGTCTTATGATTTTAGATGATAATAGCTGGTCATTACATAGGAGGCTTGGACATGTCAAGTATGCACTTGATAGTTAAAATCTCAAAGAAGTACTTGGTTAGAGGTTTACTAAAACTGAATTTGAGAGAGATTATCCTTGCAAATCTTGCTCATTAAGAAAATAAATCAAAACCATCTTTAAGCCAAAGAATGTGGTTACGACTTGAAGAATCTTAAAATTGCTGCACCTTGATCTTTTTGGTTTAATCAATCCCACAAGCCTAGATATCAAAGCTTATGCATTTATAATTGTGGATGATCATCATAAATACATTTGGATATACTTTCTTGCTCATAAAAATAAAACCTTTAATACACTTGAAAAATTATACAGAAGGGTTCAAAATGAAAAGGGGTTCTGCATCAGTGATCAATGGATGAGTTTGGAAATAGTTTATTTTAAGAGTTCTTTTAAAAAAAAGCCATGATATGTTTCATTCATTCTCAGCCCCAAGAACACCTCAAGAAAATGGAGAAATTGAGAAGAAAATAGAACACTACAGAAAATAGGTAGATCAATGTTAAATGAGAATAAACTTCCTAATTATTTCTAGGTAGAAGTTGTGAATCCAACTTGGTACATTGTAAATTTGATAATCATTAGAGTTATTCTACAGAAAACTCCCTATGCATTATAAAAAGGCAAAAGACTAATTGTTCATATTCTCAAGTGTTTGGTTATAAATGCTATATTCTGAAAAAGAAAGAAAACTTGAGAAAATTTTGATGCAAAGGATATAAAAGGCATACTTTTAGGTTAGTCTTTCCCAAGCAAGGCCTTTAGAGTTTTCAAATAGAAAGAGTTTAAATGTTGAAGAATGTGCGAATGATGTGTTTGATGAAACTAACTCTTTTTAGACAAAAGATATTTGGCTGATATGACATTGAGCAGATTTTTAGCAAGCTGGATCTCGGTAGAAATAATGAAAATGAGCATAATACTGAAGTGAATAATGAGGGCATGCAACCAGAAAATAATGCACAGTTTGAAGATGAATTTGAACAATAATCAAATGTGGAGGAATTGCAAATTCAGGAATCTTAATATGAAGATTCTCCTCAAGAATGGAGATTTCACAGATACCATCCAAAAGAGGACATTCTTGATAATCCTTCACAGAAAATGACAACAAGAGATTGACGTAGATCAAAATACATCACAGACATGCTAAAGAATTTCAAAATGGATGACTTAATAAGCTTACGTACTCTAATAACACAAGCATCAAATGGATAAAGGTGAAAATAGTAAAAAAATTGATCAAAGGCTGAAAAGAGGTATGATGAGCTCACTTCTCTATTTGATTGGATCAAAACCTGAAATTCATCTCAATATGTGTTTATATGCAATATTTAAGTTATGTCCTAAACAATCTCACTTGATAGCTGTAAATTTTTTTTTTAAATCTTGTTGGTACAACCTCCATAGGTCTTTGGATACTAAGAGTGAAAACATAGATAGCTGAATATGGTGACCTTGATTTTGCTGATATTAGACTACATAGAAAAAGCACCGTAGATACTTATCAATTCTTAAGATATGCATTAGATTCAAGGCACAACAAAAATAGATTCTCAATAGCATTACCTACAACTGAGACTGAATATGTTGCATCAAGAATTTATATTGATCAAATCCTTTAGATGAAGCAACAACTTGAGAATTATGGATTAAAAGTTGATCATGTGCCCATTAGATGTGATAACATTAATGTTATCAACTTAACTAAGAATCTAATGCAGCATTATAGTTCTAAACATACAAAAATCAAACATTATTTTACAAGAGATCTTGTCCAAAATGGAGACATTAGGCTAGAATTTGTGCCTACTGAAAAACACTTTGCTAATATCTTCACAAAAGCCTTTAAATGAAGAAAATCTCTGCAGGATAAGAAAAGAACTTGTGATGACTAATATAGCAAAATATAGCTGAAACAAAAGTTGAATCTTGTGAAACTCATTCAGTTAGTTGATATGTTGTGTGAATATCAAAAGAAAGGTCATATCATGTGATTTCGAAAACTTGACATACTACTACTATGTCTTAAAAATAGATTGCTAAAATTGGAACATCATGCTCAAGAACATTTTATGTTTTCTTCAATTAATTTTGTTATGCGATTATTGTGATAATGTCCTTATTGTGAATTAGTGAAAATGGATTGTCTTATGATGATAAATGATTTTGATGATTCTGTGATTGTTGTAATGATCTTTTAGCTACTTGTTCATTGATGTGCTAATTATCTATAATTGGATTCAAGTTAGCTGTTTATCCTTTGTTTAAAATAATACAGTAATGCTACAAACTTACTATGTGAACAATGTTTTGAGTTTGAGATATTCTTCACTAAGTAATTTATGCATTCTTGATTTGTTTCTAGTTAGCGAAGTACTATGTGTCCAAAACTGAATTTCACAACACCTTATCTTAAATGGTTGAAGTGCATAATATAAATTGGACAATCACAATTGGATCAGTTGATTGATGATTTTGATGATGATTTGCTGTTGATTTGTTTTTGTTAGTTAATTTCGAAAAGTCTTTCATTCTTATAAAAAAACAACAATGATTTTCAAAATTTCTCTACACACTTAGTTGAATTTATGAAACCTATCATCTGCCTACCCATTCTTTTTCATATCTCCCTTCTCACATTGATAACTTTAAAATTAAAGATAGGTTCACAAATCCATTTTTATTCTATGATCTTCAACCTTCCTTTTCAAACTGTGTTTTTCATATCTTATTTGTGCTTTTAGAAAATCATTCAACAATGGTGAAAATGAAACTTTCAGCAATAAAGGACAAGGGAAAATAGATTACATATTATTATAGTAGCTCGAAATCTTCAGAAGATGAAGTCTCTTTTGAAAGGATGAAAAAAGAGAGTTGAGAATTTGATGAAAAACGATGATGAACCAATAGAAAGTGAAAGAAGGCATGAGGATGAAGAAAAGGAGAATAGAAAAAGAGAAAGAAAGAAAAAGTGGAGACTTTTGAAAAAGAGCAAACTGAGTCAGATAGTTTAGATAGCAGCAAGGGGTGGAAAAGGAAAATGGAAGTACTGATGTGAAATATGAACAAGCAAAAGTTCTTCATGAAAAAATTTAGAAATGCTGAAAACTATTCAGAACACAACAAAAGCAGTCATGGATTCTCTGGAAATTGTATTAAGACTGTAAACATACACATTACAGTTTAAGGGCTTAGCAGATCAACAATTGATGGTTCAACTTGAAAGGATTGAAAGAAAAGTTGATCTCATAGTTGGCAATCAGAATCAACCTTATAAGCATACTCATATAGATCAAGAAGAAAATCTTGTCCATAATAACACTACAGTAGAAAATCTAGAATTTAGAGAATAGGAAAACTTGGGACAAACTAATGAAGAGATACTAAGGTCCCTTCAAGCTGATGTTTGTGGAATTTTCCTATAGAAAGTGATTTCATTATAGAGCATGAAATGGAACAGGTACCTATTATTGTCACTGCACTTCCTGCTCCTGACATTGAAATTGAAGTTGAAGTTATTCATGTTCCTAAATTTGAAGAGCTTGCTCTTGAAATAGAAAATAAAATTTGTTTATTGAGAAGAAGTTGATGAGAAGAATTATGAAATGATGAAAATGATTCAAAGCACATCAAAAATAATTGTGAAGTTGCTGGAATTGGTTCTAAGGTTACAAACAAAGGTACTAAAGCTGCAAAATTTGAAGAATAAAGACTTGCAAATTCAACTGAACATAATTGAAGCCAAAGTTGATTTATTAGCTGATAGAAACTTTGGAGATTGGGGTAGAATCTTGAGGAGTATTGTGTAGACCATCAAGAAGCAACTATTGGTGATGATAAGAATGCAGGAACATTAAAGAAAAATAAAGTTAGTGGCTTAAAATTAAGAAAGAAAGTTTACAAATCTTTGCAGATTATTGTTCCTCAAGACTTTTTATCAGAAATTATAACAACTTCTACAAAAGAACATAAACCTGACCTGAATTTAGAAACTAAGAAGAATTCCTCTATTGCTGAACCAGAACATAAAGTCAGAACTGATCAAACAGTTAAAGTTGAACAAGAACCATCAAAAGAAAAACCTGAAACTTAAATGAATGGGAAACAAAGGAAACAGAGCAAGCAGAAGATGACATTAGAACTTAAGATTGAGTTAGCTCACCCATCTTTTCTTGCTAATCATTTTCTAAATCCAAAGATTTACAAAGAGCACAACATAAAAATCTGTTTTAGAAAACCCTACCTAAAATATCTTTCTTTGAACCATTTTCATCTCAAAAAGTCTTCAAACCACTATAGATTTTCAAACTTACTGGAAGACTTAGAAGAAGTGGCAGACATGATTTAAAAACCAAAGTTGCTAAATCTGGAAAATCTGGTAGCATAGAGAAACCAAAGGGATTTTAACTCCAAAAGTTCATTTTTCTGACATTTTTAAATATCCACATGGTCTATTTTCTCATTTTGGTTATCCTTTTTATTATGATTGACAAAAAAAGGGAAACAGTAGGATTATGTGAATGTTTTGTGACATTAGTCTTGTGAGTTTATTTTTATGAATGCTCTTATTGTGCATGTTATTACATTTTGATTAAATGAACTGACATATTTGATTAAATGAATGAATGAATAGTTTGTCGTTTGAATGTTAGTATTGATACTTTGAAATGGTTATATGCTGAGTTGAAGATAATCTTGAAGACTGAAGATTATTGTTCATGTCACTATTCATACTACTATTCATATCATTGTTCATGTAACTATTGCTGCATATTTCTTACTACTATGCATTTGATTATGCCTATCAATTTCTGATATATGGTTGATAAAATTTGTTGCTGATATGCTCAAGATGTTAATTTGCCTTCTATGTGCTTTTATGATGTTTCTTAAATTCTATGAATGTAGATTATGAGTATATTTTTCTTAATGAATGAATGAAATTACACTTAAAGCTCTATGTTGAAATATATAAACTTTCTACTATATTGAGAATATGTTGTTCATGATAATCTTTTGTGTTTGAGAGATAAAATTTAGAACATTCATTCTAACATAAGGATTGATGAATATTTGTGCTATTCATGTTGACATTTATGTATTGTGATGTCTTTGCTATTGTTGAAATCCCTCCTTTTTTGGATGCTAACAAAAAGGGGGAGAAGTTGTAAGTGTCCTAGGATGTTGTATTTTGAGAAAAGTCAGTCCTTATTTATGTTTATGTTGTTTATGCATCAACTAGACTTGCTAAACTATGCTGTGAAAAGGTTGTTGTTATGAAATGTTGTCCCAAAGTTGTGTGACCAAGAGGGGATGAATTGATCACTTTTTGATTTTTCTTGAATTTCTAAGTTATTGCCCTAAACTTGTATGTGAAATAGTGACTTAGTACTTTTAAAGTGAATTCTATTCTGATTTGAATATTCATTTTTGGTGAACTAAGGATGACAGAGGTTAAATCTAGCTTAGCTAATTTTTCTCTATAGAAGGATTACTGTTCACACTACTGTTCACGGCAGAGTTAAGAATGACAGAAGATAAATATAGCTTAGCTAATTTTCTTGTATAAAAGAGTTACTGTTCATGCTACTGTTCACAGCAGAATTACCTTAAGTGCTCTTGTTGTCTAATTTCAGTTCTGTTTCATTTAGCTCTCAAGTATACTCGTTTAAATTTCAATAAATTTCAATCAAATGATATAAAAAGAAATTAATAAATAGTAAATAAAAAAAGAGTATGGTTAAGAAAATTCAAACACAAAGGTTTATAGTGGTTCGGCAAAATCCAGTCCATGTCCACTCTTCTCAAGCTTTTTCTTTAGAGTTCCACTCCTCTATCTATCTCTTTTCACAGGTAAGAGATAAAACCTTTACAATTCTTCCAAGCTTCACAGGTACTTAGAAAACCTCTTCTAAGCACATGTGCTTAGACAACCTCTTCCAAGTTTGATTCCCCTTCAAACTTCTTTAAGCTTCCTAGGTACTTAACAACCTCTTCCAAGTGATGTACCCTCACTTGAATAAATTTCTTGATTGAAATTTAAAATACAAAACTGAATCACTCTCTTTTTCAATGAATTACAACTGAATACTATGAGGAGAGAGAGAGGATTTGCCAATGAAGCTCACAATGAATGCTAATAAAAATTGATGAAACTTTTACTTAGAAATTTCTCAATAAAGTCTTTCATTACCCAAAAATTGAAGAAAATGCATGCTTATATACCCAAGTTTAATCTCAAAATTTTCAAGAATAAAAGGACAGCAACGGCTAGAAAACTAGTCATGATACTGTAGCAGACTGTTCAGCAGTCTGCACAGTCAGGCTGTTGTTAGTCATCTGTGAAGCTCAGTCCAAAATTAGCTTAGCTAAATTTATTTTTATCAAAACGTAGTTAGTTAATTTTGAAAACTAGCATGCTAATTTTATGTTTATGTAAAAAAAGACTGAAAAGACTTGTTCTAAAATTAGTTAGCTAATTTTAACCCTTGAGTCAGAATTAGGTATCTAATTTTAGCTCATTTTATCCTCAGTCTTTCTTGACTTAAAAGCATGTTTTGAAAATATTCTAAAAATCTTTTTATGAATGAGAAATCATTAGCATATCTCAGTCTCGCTTCTCTTACATGTTTTTGCCTAGACTCTCATGTCTTCATCTTGTCTTCATGACTTTTCCTTGTTCTTCATGGCATGCTCTCATTTTCTGCTTCTTCTTCCTTTTAACTTGTTTTCTTTATTTGATCTGAAATTCTTGCAAAGTCATTAGCATGTATCATTAAGTTTTGTGATCATTAAAATAGGTTTTCTCCTTATGGGGTTAATAGAATTTGTTCCCACATTTGTATCAAAGTTTTGGTTGTCTACTTCCCTTTCGAGATTGAGAGTAATTGGTTTTATGTGATGTTTGGTTCACTGAAATTTGGCTGTTATTTGATAGGATTCTAGTGAATGCAAGGGCTAATTTAGAATATGGATTGGGTGATTTGGGTGGATAAGGAAGATTTTGGTGTGTTTGGATGATTTTGTATGATGGTGGGTTAAGAGTGTAAGTGTTTGGCTTTAAATAAGATTGTGTTGATTTGAGAAGATAAATAGTTTTCTTAGCATAACCTAAGAGCTGCTATTGGAATCTAGCAATCTCGAAGGCATGAGTAAGGTGTGTGGGTTTCAACATCATAACCATTAGTCTAATTTCATTCTTTAATCCTCTAATGAAGTTAGAAAGAAAATAGTCTTCTCTCAAATGAGGCGTTACTCTCTCCATTCTAATTCTTATATCTTCAAATTTGTCTCGGTATTTTTCCACACTACCCTCCTATCTCATTTTCATAAACTTTTCAATTATATTTTCCAACCCTTGTTCCCCAAACCTCGCACACAATTCCATTTCAAAGTCCTCCCAAGAAATAAAATAACTATCTTAACTCTCTCCTCACTAGATACTTTATAAACCTCAAAATATTTGATACACTTTCTCACTTAATTTTTAGGTTCCTTCTTATTAAAAGTTATCAGCTTAATTTTAAGGAGATATTTTTGCATACCTTCAAAATCAACCAAAGACCCAAACATAAATCCAAGCCAATTTTGCATCCTAGAACTAGATCTTTGGTTCTGATTCAAACTCTCCCTTGGTGAATGTGAAATCCCTTTACTACGAACACTGTTACTATTCTCATTTGTTGCACTATCTTTATCGATTGCGCCTTTTCACTTATCATTTATAAGAATGTACGAAATTCTTTCATGATAGATGTCCTGGTCTCTACAACACTATGTTTGATTTCTTCCCTCAATAAATCCACGTTTCTCATAGATTCCTCCTGCATAATCCTTATTTGCTCCTCTAATCCATCCAATCTCATAGAATCAACGCCTACCACCACAAACCTAGTCATATTGTGACATTACTAGAAAAAAAATTTTAATATTAGTACCTACTTCACAACTCAGCTCTGATACCAATTGTAATGTATCAATTAGCCAAACAAAATAAAGAAAGCATTCTGATAGAGAAAGAAGAATAAATAGGAGAAGAAAGAAGATAGAATAGAGAGAAAAAATAATTAAGAGGAAGAGAGAATTGTATTTTTGTATAGATATTCTTTAATATCTCTACATGCATTGGCTCACTTTTTTATAGCTACTTGTAAAAGAATATTAGTCGGCTCTCTTTTATCAAATATCAACTGGATAAAAATTTCAGTTACATAACTACTTTATTTATTCTCAATTTACTCATCAATTCCCACCATTCTAATTATATTTCCTTTCCATTTCTCTTGTTCATTTTATAATACGTGACAATTTGCCTTCAATAATGAGAACATTGGGTTTCTATATCCCTTCTCCATATTGTTTGATTAAACCAAGTTATAGGAAATATGCTTTGGAGGTCAAGCAACTTCAAAAGATAGTTTGTTGATCTTGTAGCTGCTGCAAATGAAACAACGATGATCAATAAGCTTTTGAGTTCCTTTGTCTATCATTGTTTTCGTAGTTTCTTAGCTTTTTCTAACATTGCCTACTTGAAAGTGATGAATTTTCTCTATAACTAAAGAAAAATTTTGTGATTTACATGAAATCCTTGAGTTTTGAGAAAAGATTATTTATGGTTTGACAAAGAATAGGTGGGTCTTCTAGATAAAGACTCATAAAACATTATTGTCATTAAAAAAATAAATATATAGTTAAAAGAAAAAAATGACAAACTATTCATAGGAGTTTTTTTATTTGTTTTGAAATGAAGATTGAATTGAAACCAAGTAATTTAGTGACATCCTTAATTATAGTCCTTTTTAGCCTATTCAGTCTTAGTCCACATCTAGTCTAATCTAGTCCTAGTTCGATTTGGAAAAATGTTAAAATTCACTAAATCAAATGAGTATACTCCTAATGTCTGACTCATCTCTCTACGAGAAGCCCAACTCCATACTAAATCTTTATCGAGTTTTGACTACCATAACTCTATCTCTATCAATTGCCAAAAATCCATCTTGATGTTCCAAAACTAGGTCCAATAGTGAGTGAATTGGACATTTTTAAAACTTGTCAATAGTAAGTTATTGCTCAAAATAAATTTGAAAAACCTTGAGTAAATTGAAAGTATACAATGCACGAAATTAGTTCTAGAATCATGTAAATTGCAACACCCCTTACCGAGATTCAAAGAATCTCAATCAGTAGTGTTAGAGTAATACAGTAGTTCAATAAAATAATTAAATAACAATAAAGTTCATAGATTAAGTTAAATAATAATATTATTATACTATTATTAAAATTAGAGTTACAAAATTTTTCTACAACATTAACATTATTATAATGTCCCTAGCACATGCCCAAAAGAACAATTAAAATACACATAGCACAAACTACTAGTGATGCCTGCAAATAGGAATTGTTCATCGGTCTACTATTTCAAAGGACTATGGCAAAAATCAACACGCTGAACATTTTTGCTCAGTGGGTGTAAACAATAATAATAATAATATTATAAATCATAATATCGTAAAATTTCAATTCGCGTTATCTGATGCGGAACCCAAAAGGATCAAGGCTGTCCCAAATTCACACAACTGATTTAGTATGCAAAGATTCTAAAATTTAGATTAAAAATTCTCCCTACTTAACCCACTATCTATAATGAGATAGGAACTAAGATGATGGGGATTGATAAAGGACTGAACCCCTAACTTCACCCCAAAAGCTAGCTCAGAGGGGAAGGGTTGAACCCAGCCTTATATTTAGCTCAGGATTATGTTCCGCGGGCAATGTGGGACACATCACTGAGTCTTCTTTCAGCTGAACCATCTGCATTAGATCTTCCACTTTAGTGGCAGTAGCTATCACTGACTGGAAGGTAGGCAGATATTGGGTTTGTAGTTGTTGCTGGTAGATGGGTAACAAGTTTCTTATGATGATATCTACCTACTCTTGCTCGGAGGGCCTGTTGATCATTTGCGAGGCCTTAGCCCTCCACCTCGTAAGGAACGAGGAGAAGGGTTCATTGTTTCTCTGTTTAGTAGTCTCCAACTCCCTTCTAGTAACATCTACTTCTATGTTGTAGTGGTACTGTGAGTTAAAAGCATTGCAGATGTCTTCCCAAGTCTTCATTTTGGACCGGTCTAGGCTAACAAACCATCTCAGTGCAGCCCCAGTAAGAGATTGTTGGAACAGCTGGGCAAGGAGCTCGCTGCTCAGTCCAAATGGGTTTAATGCCCCTACATACATCTTCAGATGGGTTTTAGGACAAGTGGTTCCATCAAACTTGTCCATGTTAGGCATTTTAAATTTTGTAGGTAACCTAGCCTCTGGGAACAAGGACAAGGAGTCCATGTCCACCACTTATTTATGGGTTTTGAGGGCAGTAATAGATTTCTCCAGTAATTCTAACTTCTCCCTGACTCTTTGAGCTTCCAGCTCAGCAGCAGCAGCCCTAGAGGGCATCTCCTCAAGGTTAGGGACAAGGTTTGAAGATGTGGGTATAGGATGAGGTCCTTGGTTAGGGATAAGGTCTGTCCCAACAGCAGGTGTTCCAGTTTCTAGTTCATTCCTCTGAGCAGCCAATGCCTCATTCACTTGGGCCTCTACTCGGGCTTCCAGCCTAGCTTCCATCCTAGCTTCCATTTGTTCCAAAAGGGTTTGGATGTCAGAGAGGGATGCCATTGATGAAGGAGTAGTTGGATTTGAAAGTGAGGGTGCTGATGTTTCAGGAACAGGAGGTGTCGGGGTAACTACCTGTGTGGAAACAGGAAAAGGATTAGGGCACAATAATGGTGTTTAGGGCATAGGGACTTTAGGTCCAACTGTGCATAACCCTGGCTAAACATTCTCTCTATTTATTATTTTTTCAAACCCATGGTTATCCCAGTGTAGTGTATGGATGTATGTATGAATGCATCTCATCACAGCATAAACAATTTTGAATGGGATGATGTTTATTCATTGGGTACATGCCACCTAGAAGGGAAGGTTCTATAGGCTATGACTCGAAAATTAGAGAATAGGCTTATAAGGGACCCTTGAACCTTGAGTATGTATATACCTAACCACATGTGAGACAAGGAGTCTCGCGTGGGTCCAACAGTACGCATACCCATTGGCCACCCCCAAAAGGATTAGGGATGGTTTGCGGTAACCGGGAGGACACTTTCGC
>CAOGCB010544838.1:0-12907 GCA_948266635.1 Cnidoscolus chayamansa | reverse complement strand
TTGGTCATAGCCACTTTACATCAATCATTGGTCATTTATGCAAGTGTCTCAAGCATAAATCTTTAAAAATAATAAACATATTGTAATGATTAAAATGAAGTAATAACATAACATAATTTTAATATATACACAATACTTCATAAAATATCGAGTTTTTTACTCGATTAGGTCAATATTCTGATACTATCTCTTTTTTTATGCTAAATAATTTTTTCCTTACTCTTTTATTTGCCTAACTTACTCTTTAACATTTTTCTGCCTTATCTAAATTAATTCATTATTTTTAGACCTCATTTGATCCTCCACAATAGGAATACAATCTAGATATATTCTATAATAAACCATAAATCTCTAAAATTTTCAACTCCAATCATAATAAATTTAAACTTATATTTTTTTTATCGCAAAAACAAATCCTATATCAAATTTAATTAACCAAAATAAAAAAAATACCAACCTGGAAATTTTTTCTTCCCTTTTTCCTTTTTCTTCTTCTTCTTCTTCCTCCTTCCTCCTTCTTCTTCTTTCTTCTCATCCTTTCCCTTTCTCCCGTGCTCTGTCTGTTCCTATCTCCTTTCAATTTTTTTTTTCTTTTATATATATATACACACACAGTGGCCGTGCCTTGGGCACCGCTTGCCCTCTTTTTTTTTAATCTTTATTATATTTATATATATATATTATTTTTTTTTCTTTTCCATTTTCTTATTTTCTTTCATTTTTTTATTTTCTTTCTTTTTTTTCTTTCTTTTTCTTTTTTTTTTTCAATTTTTTTTTCTTTTTTTCTTTTTCACCCAATTTTCTAGGCCCTAATATACGTTCGTGACAAAGAAGGTGAACTCAAATAGAAGTGGTATACCCACTGTCTGTGATTTTGCAGATGTGTTTCCTAATGAATTACCAGGTATGCCACCTGATAGAGAAGTTAAGTTCGCAATTGAAGTAATGCCGAGAACTGCTCTGATATTGATGGCTCCTTACAGAATGGCACCTGCAGAATTGAGTGAATTGAAGACTCAATTAGGAGAGTTGATAGATAAGGGATTTATTTGGCCTAGTGTATCACTATGAGGTGCACTAGTGCTATTTGTGAAGAAGAAAGATGGTACCTTGCGATTGTGTATTGACTATCTGAAGTTAAATAAGGTGACCATCAAGAATAAATATCTATTGCCATAGATCGAGGATTTATTTGATTAGCTGAAAGGAGCAAGGGTATTTTCGAAGATTTATCTAAGATTTGGGTATCACCAGTTGAAGGTGAAAGGAGTAGATGTGTGTAAGACTGCATTCAGGACCAGATATTGGCATTTTGAATTTCTAGTTATGCCATTTGGATTGACAAATGCACCAGTAGTCTTCATGGACATGATGAACCAAAATTTTCATCCATATTTGGATTAATTTGTGGTAGTGTTCATCAATGATATATTGATATACTCTAAGGCAAAAGATGAACACGACCAACATTTGAGAACAATATTGCAAGTACTGAGGAAGAAGCAATTATATGGGAAACTCAGTAACAGTGATTTCTAGTTGAATGAGATATCTTTCTTTGGTCATATTGTATTAGCTAAAGGTATTAGAGTGGATCTGAAGAAGGTGGAAGCATTTATGAAGTGGAAAATACTAGAGAAAGTTACATAGATTCGTAGTTTTCTGGGATTAGTCGAATACTACATATGATTTGTGAAAGGATTCTCATTCATTACTACTCCATTAACTAGATTGCTACAAAAGAATGTGAAGTGTGAATTGTTAGAAGAATGTCAAAGGAGTTTTAATAAGTTAAAGACGATGATTACTTAATCTCTAGTTTTAACTCAACCAATATCAGTAAAGATTTTTGTATTATTTAGTGATGCTTCTCATATCAGATTGGGTTGCGTGTTGATGCATGAAGGGAAAGTAGTTGCCTATGCATTTAGGCAGTTGAAAGCACATGATAAGAACTACCCGATGCATGATCTAAACTTGGCAGCAATTGCATTTGCGTTGAAGATATGGAGGCACTATTTGTATGGTGAGAAATGCTATATCTACATTGAGCACAAGAGCTTGAAGTATCTGCCTACTTAGAAGGAATTAAATCTAAGGCAGAGAAGATGGATGGAATTGATCAAGGATTTTGATTGTATCATAATTACCATCTAAGTAAAGCTAATGTTGTAGTTGATGGATTGAGTAGGAAGATGTTGAATTCTTTGAGAGCTATGAATGCTCAATTGGCATTAATTGGAGAAGGATTGATTATAGCAGAATTAATGATGTGTCCCTAGTTTTTGCAGCAGATTAGAGAAGTGCAAAAAGAGGATAAGGAGATAATGTTATAGGTTGAAATGGTTAAACAGGGGAAAACTGCACAGCATGTGGTGAATGAAGATGGATGTTTGTATTATCGAGATAGACTATGTGTACCTAATATCAATGATTTAAGGAAGAGTATAATTGCAGAGGCACACAATAGTCCTTATACTATGCATCTTGGAAGCACCAAGATGTATAATGACCTGAAGAAGACGTATCAGTGGTGAAGGATGAAGAAGGGGATAGTAGAGTTACGTTTCTAAATGTCTCACGTGTCAATAGGTGAAAGCGAAACATTAAGTACCTTATGGTTTGTTACAACCTACAATGATACCTAAATGGAAATGGAACAAGATTACAATGGATTTTGTAACTGGATTACTGCTTATACCGAAGAAACATTATGCTATTTAGGTCATAGTAGGTAGATTGATGAAATCAATACATTTCTTACCTATTCAGACTAATTATACACTTGAGAAGTTAGTAGAATTGTACATACAAGAGGTAGTTCAATTACACGGTGTGCTAAAGTCTATTATGTCAGATAGAGACCCCATATTTACATCGCGATTTCGGAAGAAGTTGCATGAGGCATTCGGAACCAGACTAAACTTCAATACAACATTTCACCCGCAGATGGATGGTCAATCTGAAAGGGTGATACAAGTATTAGAAGACATGATGAGAAGTTATGTTATGGATTTTGAAGGGAATTGGGAGAGATATTTACCTTTACCAGAATTTGCTTATAATAACAATTATCAAGCCAGTATCAAGATGGCATTTTATGAAGCTTTATATGGGAGAAGATGTAGAACACCACTCACTCTGGTTGAAATGGGCAAAAGTAGAATAGTAGGACCAGAATTGTTAGGCAAACAAAAGAGAAAGTAAAAATTATCAAAGAAAGAATGAAGACAGCTAGTGATAAGCAAAAGTCCTATGCATATTTGGAACGTAAAGAAATTGAGTATGCAAAAGGCAATAAAGTATTTTTGAAAGTCTCTCTATAGAATAAGATTATTAGATTTGGTAAGAAGGGGAAACTTCTTATGAGATTTTGGAATGAATTGCACCAGTAGCCCATATACTTGCCTTATCACCTGAGTTAGACAAAATTCATAATGTTTTTCATGTGTCCATGCTTAGAAGGTACATGACTGATCCTTCACACGTAATTCCAGTGGAAGAGATAGATGTACATAAATATTTTACTTATGAAGAAGAGCCAGTTCAGATTTTAGCAAGAGAAATCAAAGAATTAAGGAACAAGAAAGTCCCACTAGTGAAAGTTCTATAGAGAAATCACAAATTTGAAGAAGCAACTTGAGAAAACGAAGAAGTGACGAAACAATAGTACCCACAATTATTTGAATAGTGATACATTTCGAGACGAAATTTACTTAAGTGAGGTAGAATTGTAATATTCCAAAACTATGTAATAGTAAAACAGGTTATGAGCATGTATATGTATTATGTTAAGTAAACATTTGATGAATATTATGAGTATTTGAATTGTAATGATGATAAAATATTGATTGAACATTAATTGGATCTCTATGAATCAAAAAACCCTAAAATACGTTTGACTATGGAAGAGATAAGTTAAAGGAATGAAAGACATTTGGTCATAGACCCTACTAAAAGATATATCTCGGTCATGGAAGAGAAACAAAGGAGTTGATGAAGTTTAGCAACAAGGATGGTGAGATAGATAAAGGATAGAATATGTATCTTAGCCAAGAGAATAAGATATAATGGACAATTAGGACAAGGAAGGTTTAATTTTGATGAGAAAAGGGAAAGTATAACTAGGTTTGAGTGGAAGGCTCAATCATGAATACTACTTAGAGATGAAGGCTTGGTTTTAGGGATATAAGGCTCGATTTGGTCATGGTGAGATGGAGAAGGAAAGGAAGTCAAGGTTCGACCATAATGGGATGAGATAAGGAAGTGATCATGGAACACAATGTGACCATGATTGAGTCACGACCATGGTAGGCCAGATAAGGATAAGATGGCTTATGAAGGTTTGGTCTTGTATGATAAGGAGATGGATGTCTGGCTTTGGAAGAGAAATAAGGAGAAAAAAGATGAGAGAATTAGAGAGTGATCTATAAGTCTCGGCTATGAGGGGAAATGAACAATAATATCTCAGTTGGGACAAGGAAAAAATTTGGTTAAAGTGGAGTTTAGTGAGATTAAGAAATGGATATTTTAGTGTGAGTCATAGTTTAAAGGGCGCCAACTCATATTAAACCTCCACATGTCTAAGAAGAGTGATTAGTGGCATCACTATTTAACTTAAGATTAACACTTGTCCTAAGAGAGGATTAAGTGGCAGGAGATAAGAGATATAAATACTTAAACTCACAATTGTCTCCTATTTTTAACAAAAGAAAGAGAGAGAAATTTCAGAGGATTTGGAGTTGAGGACGACACGAAAGGGGCAAAGTGAAGCTGTGACAGGAGGAAGAAAGTGGTGATCACTAGAGTTTGTCGTGATACAAAGAAAGAAAAAGAAGGAAGAAAGAAAGGAGGAAAAAGCTTTATACAGGTTAAGTGATATATATGTGTGTATGTGTGTTGATAATTTGAGTTAGGTGCTATATACATACAATAATTAGGGTTAGGTGATATATTTGATAAATTGTGTTAGGTGATATATATATTGATAAAAATGGTTTTTGTGTGTGTATGTTAATAATTTGAGTTAGGTGCTATATACATATGGTAATTAGAGTTAGGTGATATATTTGATAAATTGTATTAGGTGATATATATATTGATAAAAAATGGTTAAATCCTATTTGATGACCTGAGTTAGATGATATATGATAGATATAGCCACTGTCTGATAATCATAATTGTTGACCCCATAAGGAGGAAACTGATTTTGATGATAACAAAACTAAATGAAAATGTGCTGACAAATTACTAAAGTATTTATGAGTACATAAACAACAATAATTAAAGAAGAAGACAAAATGGATGACAAGGAGATCAAGGCAAAAAGAGATGAAAAACAAGTCGATTTAGACACAAACATGTAAGAGAAGTGAGTTTTGATTTGCCAAAGAAAATATCTCTTTCATAAAAAGATTTCAAAACAAATTTGCAGAACACATTTCTGAAATCGAGTAAAGTCATCTTTTGAGCAAAATTAGCTAAACTAATTTTGCAACTACACTTTTCTGAAAGGTAGTCTTAAATGAAATTAGCCAAGCACACTACTTTTAAAATTAGCTAATCTACTTTCAGAGTCAAAATATTTTTAGCTAAGCTAATTTTAAATAAAGCCTAACAGAAGTCTGATACAATACGGTCTGCACAGTCTGCGCAACAGTCTACCAGACTCAACGATTAGAAAACTAGTCATTTTGCTATCTTTAGTGCTTGAAACTTTAGAGCAATTTTTCACCTATAAATAGTTGCATTTACTCTAAGTTTTGGCTAATGAATGCAAGACTTTATTGAGTAATTTCTAAGCAAAAATTTCAGTATTTTTATAGCATTCATTAAGAGCTTCATTGGCAATTCTTCTTTATCTTCTCATACTATTCATCTATAATTTATTGCAAAGAGAGTGATTTATTTTTATCTTTAAATTTCAATTAAGAAATTTATTAAAGTGAGGCTACATCACTTGGAAGAGGTTGTTAAGCACCTTAAAAGCTTAAAGAAGTTTAAAGGGGAATCAAACTTGTAAGAGGTTTTCTAAGCACCTGTGAAGCTTGGAAGAATTGTAAAGGTTTTATCTCTTACTTGGGAAAAGAGATAGATACTGGAGTGGAACTCTCAATAAGAAGCTTGAGAAGAGTGGATGTAGGCTGGATTTAGCCGAACCAATGTAAACCTTTGTGTTTGAACTTTCTTAACCCTACTCTTCTTGGATTTATTGTTTATCAAGTTCTTTTATGTCATTTGATTGAAATTTATTGAAATAAGAATTAGTATCCTTGAGAGCTAAATGAAACAAAACTAAAATTAGAAAACCAAAGCACTTAGCTAATTCTACAGTGAACAGTAATGTGAACAGTAAGTCTTTTATAAAAGAAAATTAGCTAAGCTAAATTTATATTTTGTCATCCTTAACTCTACCTTGAACAGTAGCGTGAATAGTAACATTTTTGTAGAAGAAAATTAGCTAAGCTAGATTTAACCTCTGTCATCTTTAGTTCACCAAAACGGAATATTCAAATCAGAATAGAATTCACTTTAAAAGTATCTAATCACTATTTCACATATAAGTTTAGAGTAATAACTTAGAAATTAAAAAAAAAATAAAAAAAAAGTGACAAATTCACCCCCTTTTGATCACACAACTTTGGGATCAATAATTTATGGATGAGAGTTGATACTAATAATATTGTTAAAAATGTTAAAAGTATGTTACATGAATTTTGCAATGATATTTGGAAGGATATTCTTGAACTCATGTGAAATGTTTGAATGTTATTTATTGAAGTATCTAGGAAAAAGGACAATTGAATATCAGTGTGTGCATTCAGTGATAAGGAATAAAAGTTGATTAAATATGTTATAGGAGAAATGTTATTATTAGAGATTAAGTTGCTGTCTGAATTGAAATGAATAAGAAAGAATGTAAAAATATTGCTTGATGTTGTTGCTTGATGCTATTACTTGAATAATTAGCAAACTAGACAAAGAATGAGAGATTTATGAATAGTAAATATTCATGAATAACTAGAATATTTGTAATTAATTGTTGAAACATTGAAATAACTGTGGAATATAATAAATAAAGGAATTGCTATACAACCTTGAAAGAAAGGATAAAGGATATAATATAGTTGAATATAATGTGATATAGTGGTATGTTTTGGTAAGACATGAGTACCATGAGTCCCTCAGCCTAGAACAAAACATTGATAATAATTTAAAGACAAGACCCTAGTTATTTGATGTGGGATGCGAGGTTAGTTTAAGGGAATGATATGTCATAAGGACCTATAGTACTATTATTTATTATGTGGATTGTTGTGTTTATAGTAAGATACCCCACGTGGATAAGCTCGATGAGGCTTCCACTATATGTTTTGGCTTTAGCCACTCAATTGACACATAGTGCTTACATGTTTTGGCTTCTGCACACACAAATACTTCCTTATCTATCGATCGATTATGCTTAAATGTACAGGGGCCTTAATAATGAATGACTTTTAAATAATGATTACAAATGATAATTGGTGAATAACTTATAAATATTTGTTAATATTGTATAAAATATTTGTACTAGTAAATAGACATAGATTTGTTTAATTATTAACATGGAATTTTGCAATTGTTTATATTTTATTATTATATGTTATTTTATTATGTACATCCATAGAGCAAAAAGTTCAACGTGTTAGTTTTTACCACACACAGGTTCTCAATAGTAGAATTAAGACGTCCAACAATAAGTTCTGCAGAGTAAAGTCTGATATCATAGTTGGTTTGTACTATCTGATACACATATATTTTTTTGGTAGTTGGCATGTACTTACGGAAATATAAAAGCTAAAACAGTATTTTTGTTGAATGTAATAGAGTTAGTTAATTTGTAAATAAAATATTTGGTTATATACATATATATATATATGTAAATATTGTTTAAATTTTTAATTTATAAGTTCTAAATGAATTAGCTGTGTTAAATAATGATTTATTAAATAGGTATAAATATAATAGTTACATACTCTATCCGCTCTTTTCGTAGTTCGGGTAGGAGATGTTACAAATCCTTTCCAAGTAGCGAGGTGTTCCACCTACCTAGGATTAAATTTTATTATAGACTGCTACTAATTTAAACAGGTACCTTAATGTTTATATTAATAGACCATTTCCTTTTCAAGCTGCTTAGATGACACTTATTGACTTTAAAATTTTTGTTAATAATTGCTATTTGTTTTCTACCCATTTTGGGAGCAACGAGGATAGAAAAAATATAGATAGACTTACGCCTTAGACTAAAAAGATCATTAATGCTCTGCCGTAACTAAGAGTAACTAGTCTCCCTATCGTCCAAAATATGCAATATGATCTTTGATTTACCGGCAGTTTCTCCAGTAAGAGATATTTTTTTATTTCTTTGACATCTAGTCCCCTTCGATCCAGCTGAGCATAGAGGTGAGCTTCAGCTCAATTTTTAAAGCGTAGAACTAGTCGGTCCTTACTTTAAGATAGCTTGCAAGTCATTGATCTGAAGGATGGGTGGATATGGAATTACACTTGAAACTGGTAGATAATTCTCTTGCTACAAACATGAATTGTCTTGTAGATAGTTTTAAGAAATGGAATAAGGAGGTGTTTGGTAATGTCTTTAGCAAAAAAAAAAAAGGCTTCTTTATAAGATTAACAAGGTTCAACAAAAAGTTGAACTGTCTGGTCCAAATTCCCTTAGGAAATTGAAAAAACAACTCTAAGAAGATTTGGAGGCTATTTTATATAAGAAATAACTGATATGGTTTCAAAAAGCAAAAACAAATTGAATTAATTGGGGTGATAGGAACACTGTGTATTTCCATGCAAACAAAAAGTAGAAGGAGAATAAATAGGATTGATATGCTGTAATAATGATGACCGGATAGTTGATCAGAATGCACTCAAGAAGTTAGCATCCTCTTTCTTTAAGAACGTCTACTAGAAGGAAACTATGGATAGTACTATCAACTATCCACGAGGTAAATTCCCTCCTATTGATGTGTTTTGTCATGCAAATTTAGCTAACCCTATTTCTATGGAGGATATCAGGAATGCTATCTTTGATACGAAGCCCTGGAAAGCTCTAGTCCCCGACAGTTTTCATGCAAATTTTTTCTAAAAAAATTAGGAGCTAGTGGGCAATAAGGTATATGAAGAGGTTAAGAAAATAAGGGCAAGGGATGACAGCATTCCAAATTTTAATGCGACTCACATTACCTTGATCCCAAAAGTTTCTATTCCGACTAACATTACGGACTTTAAGCCTATTTCGCTTTGCTTTATTTTTAATAAAATATTTACTAAATGCATTGTGAATAAAATTAAGTTGATTCTTCCTAATGTAATAGGTCAAAGTCAAACTAGCTTTGTTCCGAATAGACAAATCACATATAAAATAATCATAGCATAAGAAGTCATGCACTCTGTGAGGAGTAAAAAGGGAGTGAAGGGGCGGATGGCTATAAAAGTATATATGGAGAAGCATATGACTGGATTTGTTAGAGTTTCTTACATGACACTCTTATAAATGTTGGGTTACCAATGCATCTTTTTAATATTTTTATGTGTTGTGTCACCTCTTCAGTATTGTAGATTATTTGAAATGGGAGCCTTATAGAACCTTTTAGACCTTCTAGAGGATTGAGGTAAGGAGACTCTATGTCTACATATTTATTTGTGCTATATATAGAAGGGCTTGCCCACAATATCACTGATGCAATTTTAACAAGATCTTAGAAGCCATTGTCTTGAATAGACATAGGGCTCTAATATCACACTTATTTTTTTTTACTGATGATCTTATCCTTTTTGCAAAAGCTATAAGTGATCAAGCACAAGTTATGAATGAAGTTTTGGAAAAATTTTGTGTCAATTTTGAACAGAAAATAAATAAAGCAAAATCCAAAATATTTTCCTCAAAGAATACTTGTACTTCAACCAATAAGGCAATAAGTGCTCAGCTTCGGGTTCAGACTACAGATGACTTGGGGAAGTATCTAGGGGTCCCTTTTTTACATTCTAAGACCATTAAAAATACTTACCAGTACATTGTTGAAAAAGTACAGAAGAAACTTTCTAATTGGGATGCTAATAAACTTTCTTTAATAGGCTGTATAACATTGACTCATGCGGTTGTCTCGGCAATCCCCATGTACACAATGTAGACAAGATATCTACTAATCTGTGTGTATTCTTGTTAATTGGTATTTTTTTTATTGTTTTACGTGATTAATATGGGTTTAATTTTGCTAAATTAGTTTGAAATCACCGGTTATGTTGAGAAGTTTGAGTTTTCATAGGTTGTAATTGAAAATATGATGATTTCACAGGTGCTCGAATCATAGTCACATGGTTATGGGCATAAGCATTGCAGGCACAACCTGAGTAGGAATCATGGGACAAGCAAGATGGAAGAAATTGAATTCAATTTGAATATCACTGGAAGATGCTTGAAGACCAAGAACTCTGTTCCAATAGGTTAGGATGAAAAGAAATTAGTTGTAACTTCATAATAAATATTCTGAAAAGTGTGAGTTATAAAATTTTCCTTATAAATAGAAAAGGCAACTAAAGGAAGAGGGGGACATAATTTTACTTCAAAATACTTTTTCTCTTAAGTTTTCTTACTGTTTCTAATGGCTATCATCGACTAAACGCTTTTTATTTCGGTTGGAAGCTAATTGAGATTTCGGTTTATTTCACTTGAGAGTTATAATTGCTCTTATATAATTTCTTTACCTATTTCATTATCAATTTTATTTATATTTAATTTGTTTAACATAGTTCCTATTAATGTCCAATTGGTGCCATTGTTCACTTTGCTCGAATTGTGCTTTGCTATATAAGTTAGTTGATCCGTAATTGTCTTCTAAACCTATAACTAGGTGGTAAATCAAGAGATTTATATACCTAATACATATATAAATTTTCTTGTGAAATAAGATAGGCTAGCCTCAATAAATCAAGTGTCTTAAATTCGTTGGTTAGAGTTTGGTCTTTCTATTTATTAATGTGATCGTTAGATTAAATTAGAGCATCTCCTACGGTTGTCTAATAATTAGAATTAGTAACTAGAGTTCTGTACTAATTTACTTATAAGGAAATATTGGTTGCAAAAGCATTTTTGACAACTAGAACCAATTTAGTGAATTAGGTGAGAAATAATCCTTTCATCAATAAACAAGTAATAAATCTGAAATTGAGATTATACCTCCAACCGAAGAACTTTTCTAATGATATTTGTTTTGATTCATTGTTGGTTCCTTCTTTTCATTTACAAACATAATCTTTAATTCTCATGACAAAATTTGCTTATTCATTGGCTCTAAAAGGATTTCAATTTCTAACACTTCCCTGTTGGATCAACCTCGCTTTTCACTACTACAAATTTAGTTTGGGAACGAGAATTTATTTTTTGTGGTTTCGACACCCATCGGTTTTGAGGTGGATAAAATCTGTAGGAGATTCATATGGGGCAATATGGGGAACTACAAACGTATTTCATTAGTTTCTTGGTAGCATGTTCAATGACCTAAGGAGTTTGGAGGAACTTAAGAATACTCGACCATGCTTTTCTCATGAAGATTTCCTGGAACCTCCTAACTTGCCCGAAGATGCTTTGGGTTATAGTGTTGCGGGCTAAGTACAAGGTCCTACCAAAAGGGATAATCTCCATCTTGTCGAAGCTGAATTGCTCGAACTTGTGGAAAGGGGTGTGTGCAGTGTGGGAGAAACTAATGGAAGGGACTAGTTGGTCGATCGGGATGGAAAAAGGATTGGTTTTTGGAAAGATGATGGATGCCCGAAGGAGAAAGAATATTGGATCTTGCCATTGTAAGGGTCCTAGTGGAGATGCAAGAAGAGACAGTTCAAGAGTACATGGATGATGTGGGATAGTGGTGGTGGGAGAGCTTCCAATCTTATTTACCAGTAGATACAATCTTGGCATTGGTAAGTATCACCCCACCATCAGCCTACACAGGTCTAGATAGCATGATTTGGAATCTTACTAATTTGAGGACTTTTTATGTGAAAACGACATATAGTTTACTTATAGGATTTACAAACGCAACTAATAATTATAGATGAAGCTTAGTATGGAGATGGTCGAGACCATAAAATATCAGGTTGTTTCTCTGGGTTGCTCTAAATGGAAGAATCCTCACCAACGCTGAAAGGGAAAGGAGACATCTTAGCATAACTGCTGCATGTGGTGTGTTTAATGACCATTCATAAACCATATTACATGTTTTAAGGGATTGCCCAATGGCAAAATGTATTTGGTACAATTTATTGCTAAGAAATCTGAAGGATAACTTCTTCTATGCCAATCTGTCATCAAGCTAGTGGTTAGTCTCCAATCTTCCCAAAACTCCTTCAAGTATGCAGAATGTACAACGCATATTATTTGGAGTTGCATGTTGGACCATTTGGAATAGAAGGAACAAGATATTCCCTGGTGGTCATAAAAGCATTGATTCGACGTGGAATCACACAGACTTCAAAGCAAAAGAGGTTCAGGACGTGGCTAATCAATACCATATCACAAGAACAGTTTAAGGAAGCTAGTAGAGATTATATCATAGGTGAGATTTGAGAGTGTCATGACCAGATTTAGGGCCTCGGAGATTAGGTACCTAAATTAATGAGATTAACAAGGAGATGACTAAAAAGTATTATAAAGGGGAAATTAAGGAAGGAATTAAGTAGGAAAATATAGAGAATGAAGCATAAATGGAATTTATGAGAAATGAAGGAAATGAGACAAAGTGATAGAAAGGCAAAGGAAATAAAGGGAAGTGAATTAAGATGAAAATATAATGGTAAAAACATGAAAATAAATAAGGAAATATGGAAATAGAATTTGAAAATGGAAGTGGAAAGAAAG
>CAOGCB010544757.1:0-11105 GCA_948266635.1 Cnidoscolus chayamansa | reverse complement strand
AGGATTATTGCTTATGGAAAGGAAAATGATGGATGCAGCTAGCGGTGGTGCCATCATTAATAAAACGCCCACAATAGCCTGAGAATTAATTTCTACCATGGCTGCCAATTCATAGAATTTTGGTGCTAATAATGATTATTCTAGAAAAGTAAACTAGGTAAATGTATCATCTCTTGAGTCAAAGCTTTCCCAACTAACTGAGATTGTATATACTTCGGCTATAGGTTTGACACAACAGGTCAAAGCATGTGGGATATGTACCTAAATCGGCCATCCCATGAATGCATGTCCAACATTGCAAGAAGGACCACAGGAAGCGAATGTTGTTTTTCCAGGCCCTCCTCAAAGGAAAAACGACCTATTTTCAAACACCTATAATCTTGGATAGAGAGATCATCCGAATCTACGATATGGAAACCAGCAGCAATTTCCATATTAGTCGCATCCACAAGCCCAATTCCAGCAGCCCCCACAAAAACAGGGGATGTCTCTTGAAGATATTGTCAAATAATTAGCCTTAAATACACAGTAGCATCAACAGAAGACCGATGCTAGCATCCGTAATTTGGAGACACAAATGAGCCAAATCGCAACATCATTGAGCATATTGAAAAACCAAGGAAAGCTGCCTTCCCAGCCCGAAGTGAATCAAAAGCAGAACGTGAGTGCTGTCATGTTGCGAAGTGGCAAAGAATTGCAAGAAATTCTACCAGCCCAAAAATGTGAATCAAGGGTCAGGAAGACCCAAGAAGAAGAATATGAAGTTGAAATCCAGAAACCAGCAGTTGAAACAATTAAAGAAAATTCTAGAGTTCAAGAAAAATCGTCAAATACCTTTATGATACCTCATCCATTCCCTAAAAGGTTCAACAAAGCAAGAAAAGAGAAGAGGAAGCAGAAATCCTAGATACGTTTTGCAAGGTGCAGGTAAATATCTCACTACTAGATGCCATCAAGCAAATACCCAGGTACGCTAAGTTTCTTAAAGATCGATGCACGCATAAAAGGAAGTTTGTGCCTAACGAAAGAGTTGCTATTAGCTGAAATGTTTCAAACGTATTACAACAAAAACTCCCTCCTAAATATAAGGATTAAGGTATGTTTGCCATAGATTGAACTATTGTTAATGTAGGAATTAAAAAAGCAATGTGTGATTTGGGTGCCTCAAGTAATGTTATGCCCATGTCTATATATTCCTGCTTGAATGCTAGCCCTTTAAAAGAAACTGGTGTTATTTTGTAGTTAGCTGATAGATCTGTAATTTATCCAGAAAGAATATTAGAATATGTTTTAGTTAAACTTAAACATTTGATTTTTCTAACTGATTTCTTTGTGATCTAAACAATTGAGAATTTTGTTTCTAATTCATCTGACATTCTGCTTGGGAGACTGTTTAAGAGCACAGCGATGACTAAAATAGACGTCCATCGAGGGATCCTTACCATAGAATTTGATGGTGATATGGTTGACTTTAATGTTTATGAGACTATGAAATATCCCCAAGACATACACTATGTTTATAGCATTGATATTTTAAATCACCTTACTAACGTCATCTCTAGTGTTTCTGCAGTGGATAAATTAAATTTGGCTTTGTGCAGGAATATAAATTTTAGCAATCTCCAAGAAATTGAAAAAAAATTTAAAGTTGACAAGAAACTGGAAGAGATTGTTTTTGAGCTGGAATCCTTGCTCCAATTGCCGATTAATAAATGCTTGGCTCAAGTTCTAAGGAGAGAAAGTTAGAAAGAATTCGCTAAATGATCAAATGATCTCAATGAATGGTTGTTTAAAACTTTTCCATAGCAAAACTGACTTCAATTTATAGTTTAGGCATTAAATTGACCATTGGAGGTGCACTTGAATATAGATGTTCTTACATTTAAATAGCCGTTATAACCAGTTATGAAATACCAGGTTCGGCGGCCTAAGAATTTACTTTCGGTGGCTAAACCTTTGGAGGCAAAATCTCAAGTTCTTTAAAAACATACTTTCGGCAGTCGAAAGTCCAACTTGTGCCTCTGTCTAGCCGCCGAACCTTGAGTTTTAGAGGCCGAAAATTACTTGATCAAAACTTTGAAAAATCATAACTTAGGCTATAAATCTCCAATTTTCAAACCATGTGAACCATTGTAGTATATATTTTAAGCTCTTCATTTTCATGTAAAAAAAAATTTTCAGAAACATCCTTGTGGAAAATTTCATTTATTCCTCAAAAATATCTTTCTTGAAAGTAGGCTATAAGTATGCCAACTTTTTGAGTTCAAAACCTAGACTTGAGCCAACACAAGTAATCAATTGAAACTTATAAGACATAAGCTAAAAATTATATCTTGGTGTATTTCTTAAAGTTGACTACCACATCCTTAAATTGTTAGAATGTTATTAGTTAATTTTGGGGACCTACATGCTTACATACTCTTTTAAGTTTAATTAGTAGCACACTAATTATTTATTATCATCAAAAGAAGGATTATGGTATCTAGGTCCAACACATGTCCTACCTTAAACACCTATTGTCCATCTTTGTTTCTCCTAATTGTCACCTTTGATCCTAATAAGTTTAGTTTGTTTGTTATATTCCATGCATTTTAAGGTCACCATGACTCCTATTATCCAAGTTATTTTTATTTCATAAGAACCACTTCCCTTTCGAGTCAAATTCAACATTTTGTTAATCATCCATCTCCATAACAATAAGTCTCGTTTTACGTTACAATTTCAACTAAAAAATTGTTCATTTACTCACACGTTACAATAATATTCATCACTAAAAGTTTACAAATTTCAGTCACTTTAAACATAATTTTGGTAAGGCAATATATCACCAAACCTTTATCAACCAGATGTTGTATATTCCTTATTTTGCTTCTTTATTTTAGCTCCTTCTAGTTTTAGTTTGTAGTCTACTTTTTGTTCACTCTTAGCTCAAATAACACTTGATTTCACCTTGACAAGCTCTTGTCTATTTCCTCCAAATTCTAGCTCAAATCGTGGCTTTGGACCTAGAAATGGAGAAGGAGGAATGTTTGATTTCTTTGATACTTAAGCTGCCTACCTTTGCTTGAATGTTGCTTGACTTCTCCTAGCTTTAGTGGCTGCTATCTTCACTAAAAAATATATTCACTCTTAGCTTTGAAAATGGAGAATGAGAAGAAGGGTATTCGGTGGAGAGAAAGGAAAAGATGGATAGTTTTTTTTTTTCTTTTTGCTTCCAAATACAACTGTGGCTCTTCTTTCCCATTTGATCTCTCTTCCTCTTACCCCACTTCTTATACAAGTATTGACTACTTCTCCAAGCACATGTCAAGGTCAATACATGCTTGATGGATAGTTTTTTTTTCTTTTTGATTCCAAATGCAACCGTGGCTCTTCTTTCCCATTTGATCTCTCTTCCTCTTGCCTCACTTCTTGTACAAGTATTGACTACTTCTCCAAGCACATGTCAAGGTGAATACATGCTAGGTGACAAGGGGAAAACTCCACTTACTCCTTGTGACCCACAGTCACCCCTCCTTGCCAAATTGAATGGCCACCTAAACTTCTCAATTTCACATTCTTAACACTCTTGCACGAGCTCTCTTTCTTGGACTCTTGGTCCATCTTCCTTGGCTTCACACACCAGCACACTCCAAGCTCAAATGGTCGAAGTCCACTCTTTTCTAACTTCACAAAATTGGTTCATTCGTGTTGCTTAGCTTCGGTCCACTTTATTTCCCATGGTCCAAGTCCATTTTCAATTCATGAATCAAACCAAGATTTCCTAACTTCAAATCAACCATAAAATCCACTCTTAATTACATGTGCACATACTCATTATTTCCATTTAAATCATAATTTAACCCTAGCTAAATTTAATTCTATTTTTAATTTATCGGTTAGACCATTTATAAATTATTCCAATAATTTGGTCTAACCCTTACTAAATTTATTTCCATTACCATACTTTAATTTACTTATGTCTCATTTATCTTATTCACCATTATTTGATATAAAATTTTCATTTTAAAATTCACATGTCATCACATGTATTTTATTTAATTAAATTACATGTAGAATACATATATTTATATTACATATCCGATTACCTTAAAAATCGGGACGTTACAGTTTCGATCAAGAAGTTCATAAATGAACTTGGATATATTATGATAACAATGGAGCCATTGCATAAGCGAATGAACTACGGTCTCATCAGCGATCTAAACATGTATTGCTGTAATATCGCATCATTGTGAAAATCATTGGGAGAAATGATGTAAAGATAGACAAAGTCCCTATAGAGCAAAACATTATGAACCCAATCATTAAGGCACTACCCTATAATAAGTTTGATTACCATGTACATAGTCTAGGACTGAGGTGAAAGGGTGATTGGCTTTAGTGTACATGGAAGATTGTTAGATATGTATGCCTTAGAACCTAGTTGTAATAATGATACTCTTTCATGAACTTGATATAATAATACTATCATTATTACATTTTTTTTATTATTGCTATGTTTGTATTTATTACATTTGTATGTTTGTTATTGTACTATCTTAAACCGACAATTAAGTCTTAGCATCCCATGACACAATATAAAGGAAATCATGAAGAGTTCATGATATGAGATTGTTATTACCTGCAAATGTGTCGATGACTAAACTATCCATGGTCATAGAATTGATGAGACATGACATCATTACTGAGATGGAACATCATTGATTCAGATAGAATTGCACATGTTATAATCCTTGAATAGGTCAAGTAGCGGTTCTCATAGTTATGAGCATATCGATGTTCAGAGTTAACATATGGATGCTTGTTTCGGGAACAAGTATATCAGAGACGCAACAATGAGATATTCATCTTATCATGAAAGATCCACATCATATCGGTTAGTATTATTTTTTGACTTGAGATCATTAAGGAGACCTTAAGTATATAATCCATACTTTGGCTCAAAGGCTTGATGCTTCTCCATGAAGTATCCAAAGTGTAACACCATCCTACCCAAACAATGAAGAGCCTGGATAAAATGTGCTGCTCTTATACTAATTATGTGAATTAAATTGTTAATCGATATTAATTTATCACAATATAATAGTACCAAAAATAAAATTCCATTTCCATATTCAAAATTAAATATAAACTATGCTTATATTACAATTTACCAATCTCTAATTAATTAGCCATATTTACAATCCTATCTACCTATTACGCTGTGTACATGCTAAAATATCAAAATATCTTAATATATAGTACATACCAGCTATGATGATCTTCTTTCCTTCATAGATATTCAATCTCTAGTCCTATCCATGTTGCTCATTACCTATATGTGGTAAAAACCAACACATGAGCTTACGCTCAATGGGTTTATATAATAAATATACAACTAAAATATCATAGTATCACAAATACATGTGCATAACATTCATTAATAGCAATTCATATACTCTATGAATTATTATAGATTCTAATAAATGATAATATTATAAAAGTCCAATTTCCTATATCACATTTCACAATTCAAATCATATATTGTATTTCATATAGTATTCCATATACCTTTTTCTTTTTCAATTTTATCATGTAAACATTCTCATATGTTCCTTTTTATTTTCTCATACCAAATTGTGTCATAAAAATCACATATTATTTTACTAATAATTATTCTTTGAACATTTAGGATTTATCATTTTGGCTCGTCTACATTTTAGAAGGACTAATCGCTAGACAATAGAATATCAAGATAGGTCAAAGCCAAGTATATACATATAGACCCCATATGCCAATCCGGTAGGCTGAAGCTAATCATGTAGAGGGTGCACCGGGTCGGTCCATGTGGGATACCTCACTGTAGCCCCAATTATCTATATAACATATAGCAGTACTGCGGGTCCCTATGACATGTCATACCCTTAAGCTAACCTCGTATCCCACATCAAAATTACTCACATCATACCAAACATCTGAAATACATGCATATTCATCACAATTTATTTATAACATTTCATTAATATTCATCACAATATAGTCCCTTATTCATCATGTTCCATTTTCTTCTAGGCAAGTTCACCTAAAGTCCATGTTTCTTTCATCAAATTTCCATGCATGTGTCCTTTACTTAATATATATCAATTTCTCAAAATACAATAGCATAATTCAACACATAATAGGGTTACTGTAACTTTTCTTTACTTATTTGCTAATGATTTAGTCTATTTTACATCCATTAAAATTCATGCAATTGTCCCATAATATATATATATATATTCTCTTAACCTTAAATTATCTTTTCATCAGTTTTGCATACCGACATTTATATAACTCATTTTCCAATCAATCAAACTTTATTTCATCAATTTATCATCTAGACATTCAAAGTCATAAAATATAGTTTTCAAGAACAATCAAACCTAAACATCAAATAGAAGCTTTATCTAAACATAGATCACAAAACCCTAATATTACCAAATATTATTAGCGCCTAACACCAAACCTGATTTAGAAGCTTTCCAATCCCTTCCTTTGTTTCTTTTTCTTCCTTTTCTTCCTCCTGTATCACGAAAATCTCTTGACAAAGCCTTTAGACCTTGATCCTTTCCATTACATAACTTCCTTTCAACCCTTCTTAGCTTCCTTTAAACTTGAGTTAAATCTTCTAGCAAGTTTTATTTAAGGATGAATGATATTTCAAGTTTGAGAAATTAGAGAAAACACACAAAAACTCTGTTAGCTTATTCTCTAACTAAGACAGAAGATAACAAAAGCTTAAGCCCTTTTATCCCTTATTCTTGCCACTTAATCACTTACTTAGGATAGGTGGAACTTTTAGATTAAATGGTACTGTCACTAATCTTCTTCTTTTTCATAGATGGAGGGCAAAAATGAATCGGCACCTCTTAAATATAGGTCTTATATTTAATGTCCATGTTTAAATTTCACTAAAAACTCATTTAACTATTCTTCACATTGTCCCAGGTGAGACCCATACTTCTTATTAACCCAAAATCGAACCTTGTATATATCCTTTCCCTCCTTATCATGCCTCACTATAAAGTGAAACCATGTTTTAACATTTCCCCACCTTATCTCGCCCACCTAGACCATGAATTATGCATAATCATGTGGTGTTTCAAAATGTCCATTATTTCTCTCATCCTTCTTCAAACCGAACAATGGGTTCCTTCTTCCTCCTCTCTTTCTTGCCATGATCTAATGTTCAAGCAGAGATATGGCTTTCTCCTCCCTTCCTTTATCACCAAAACAAACCGAGACTTGTCTTTCTTTCTTGCCAAGGTCAAGCCGAGACATCATTATCTCTCTCTCTCTCTTGCCTTGTCATCAAAATCGTACCATCTAAGACCTAGGTTAGCATCTCTCGTTTTCACCATGTCTCCACTATAACTTGACTGAGATACCTCCTTATATAATGACCATGACTGATCCCTCTTATACCTTTAACTCATATTTCATTCTTAAATATATATTAAGATTTCCAACTAGAGTTTTAATCACTTATCATATTATAATTTCATTAAATTTCACTTAACAAATCAAAGTATATATTAAATATCAACTATTTCATTTATACATAATAAATTTACATATTCTAGTCTATCTCAAGGTTACATAGTTTGGGATGTTACAAATAGACAAGTGATTGGATATACTGACAAGACTTGAAGGAAATTGAGTGATCAATTAAGGATTCACGAATCCTGAATTGAGTAGAGATTTTATTGTATCGGAAACTTGGAAAGAAATCTCTAACCGGAGTAGAATCTTAATATGAGTATGACTCTTGGGACTAAATTAGACTAGTGATTCTAATTATCCGAGAGTTTTACAACCATGAAACCATGGACACAAAGAGTTACATTCAATAGAGATTTAAGTGTAATTGTGAAAGAGCGTGCTACATGGTAACTGTATATGGAAGGATATGGTAGAGCAACAATTTGACCTTCCAGTACTAAGGGAGTCATTATGCATGTCTAGATGCTTCTCATGATTTTCATGTATAATAAATTCATTAAACATGAATTTATAATTTAAAGATGATTAAATTACATACATATTGCCATAGTGGACTAGAAGCCCAATGGGTCACATACATAAGGGAAAATGTAAGTCTGGATGAAAATGACAAGTGGAAATGACATGAGATGTCATTGGGCCTGAAACATGAGGTAGATTGGGCCTATCAAAAGAAAGGAAGAGTGATGATTAATGAGTTTAAGTATAAGACTTAAGTAGGCTTAAGTGTTGGGCCTTGGAGAAGTACTTGTACTAGGCATCTTTAATGAAATTAAAAAGGCCCAAACTAAATATAACCTAAATCTAATCTTATTAGGTTGGGGATTGGTAAGCTCCTTATTCATGTGGTTGGCCATCCTATGCATTATTCCATACATATGTTGTGTCCAAGCTTCAAGACTTAATTGCAACTAACCTTGATCACTCAATCCTCTTGTCGCCGCCCCCTACTAGCCCTTAGAGGCGAGTGTCACTTATTAGTTGCATTCTTTGGAGGTCCTAGGCACACATTCTCCATGTGGATCAATGTTTGAGGTGATCCCAAGTGGATATTATGGTTTATTGCAACCCAGTAAAGAAAATAGCAAAGAACGCTGGAGTTCCACCATAAACATGTAAGTTTCGGTAAAAACCCCATTAGTCTAAGATGATTTGCATGATAATTTGATCTTTGAGATCTTAGGATAGTTTACTTCTACTGCAATTACGTGCTTAGCCCTAGGATATATCCCAATAATGTTGAATATGGTTGCTTAACTCATATATAACATGTAAGTTTCGGTAAAAACCCCATTAGTCTAAGATGATTTGCATGATAATTTGATCTTTGAGATCTTAGGATAGTTTACTTCTATTGCAATTACATGCTTAGCCCTAGGATAGATCCCAATAATGTTGAATATGGTTGCTTAACTCATATATAACTAATGTAAAAAGATGCAAATTTAAAGTCAATCCATCTTATAAACCTAATATTATAGGAAAATCGTTCATATCACTTCTTGCTATTTTTACACTTGTGATCACGTTCCATATATGTCCTTAATAACAATATATATTAGTGATGAGCACTTATCACACAACTTTATCATATGTTTTTCCTACACTAATCTATACTATGTGAAGAACTTCTTTCTTTCCATATAAATTTCAATTATCCATTATAAAAATATATATATACTTTGTTCTAGATTTTAAAAGAATAAATTCAAATTGGTTCTCTAGTATTTTAGTAATGTCCCTAATTAAATCTTTAGTCAATCACTCTTTCCTAAAGCTTTATTATATCACTTATCAGTTTGATGCTTTGATTATACAATTTTAAATATCTACTTTGTTCTTGAAGTTGGGAATTAAATTGACATTTTCTACTAATTGGAATCTTTTTAAAATTTAGTTATGTTATTAAATAACTTAATTAGCTACCAACAAATATCAGAAGGAGTAGTTCAACACTCTTCTCCCTTAAGTGATGTCGAGGGTTCAAACCTCATGTATAAAGTAAATCTTCATTGGGAGCACATTCTCCCTTAGTGAATTGATCTAGTGAAAGCATCATTTAGTCTCAACCTAGTGGGTTAAGGTACCTTTAACTTAGACAAAAAGAAAAAACTTAGTTAGACAAGCCACTCTAATCTCACCATGGCACTTCCATTCTTCTGTAGGGATATCATATGTGCCATAAGCTCTTCAAAATTTTCATATATTCTTCTTGGACTCTTTAATTTTAGTAAATCTAATTTTACAAGTTAAGATATTTTAAGTCAAAAGAATATTAAAGCTTGTAAATTTATTATGATAATCTACATAAAATAACTTATTATTATATTTATATTTAACCTTAGCTGGTTCTCAAATTTCATTTTTCTTTGCTTATTTGAGCATGTACATAATGTTATCCCCCTCTTCTGTTTTTGGTATGTATTGGCTAGACACTAACCATAGGCCTCAATTACCACTTCCTTAGCCTTTTTCCTTACCTTCATATTATTCTAAATGCCTCGTTATATTTAACAATTGATAATTTTCCATAGCATTTTCTTTTCTCAGTCTACCATCAAAAATTTTATGGGCAAGCTTTTAGTTTTCATCTTTTACAAAAGGGTATGGGATGTTCTTAGGATTATGTGAATAAATTGGTTTTAATCTTTCAAGCACTTGAGCTTTACCATGACTTGTCTTGAAGCTTTGATTGTTTTGATACTCAATATTATATGACTTATTAAAATCTTTGAATTTAGGTTGATTAATAAATTTTACAAAATTATCACTAAGATTTAGCAAAGTATTGGAAGATTTTACAATCTATTATATGTAAAGTTCAATATGATTTTATTAAGAACTAATCAATTTTGAACAACTTTTAAATTGTCAATGAGGTTAACCATGCTTGCTAAAAGGGAAGAAATGTTATTTTCATTTAAAACTTCATTTAAAGAAGGCATACGATCAAGTAAAATGGAATTACATTCATCAAGTCATGATAATGAGTTTTTTTCCTACAAAGGTGGCAACTGCTTGGGAGAAGGGAAAATTGACATTTCCATTATCTCCCAATGTGAGCCTCGAACCCTATATTTTTTTAAAGGGATTTCAAGAAACCTAAGATAATTTTAGATCGTTTTAATGCAAGATTAAAGTTTATTTCAAGCACTTCTTTCTCTAATTGGAGATTTGAAGATTCTTTAAGAATTTGCGAGAATCATAAGCTTTAGCTCCAAAATGGTTAGTAATGTTAATAAAATATTTATTTTTTAAAGAGTGTGGGATTATGGAATAAATGGATAAAAATAAAATGGGTGTGCTTGAGTTATTTTCTGTTTTAGTTGATTTTAAACATAATTTGGAACCTTAAAGTTAGACGTAAGATTATGGTCAATTTTTAGGCCTAACTGAGTGCGAAGAAATACTAAAATGGTTGTTGGTGTCAATTCAAATGGATTTTAGTTAAGTTTAAATCATTTCTAACTCTTATAGACTTTTATGCCAAACGTGAGTATTATTATGGAAATGACATTGCATTTAGTGCTTGATTGAGTTGCCAAGATATTGTAGTAAGGTTGGTATATGTTTAGATG
>CAOGCB010544673.1:0-11987 GCA_948266635.1 Cnidoscolus chayamansa | reverse complement strand
ACCCTGCAATTCATAACATTAAAAAATGGTTAGTTAAAACGCATGACATGGTCTCCGAACCTAACTCAGGTTAGTAGACTAGGCTTTAATCCATTGGGCTAATTAATCTAGAAACTAGGCTAATTAAAATTGGAGTCACAGGGTTTTTCTTAATTTACCCTTAAATAATTAAATTAGATGGCGACTCACACACACACTAAGTGCATCCATCCCTCATTTTATTTGCTTTGGCATATCTTGCATTTCAGCATCTCTTATTTTGGGGAGGGGTTCACACCTGTCTACCAGCAACAACTGCAAACACAGTACCTACCAACGTTCCAGTCGCTCATCGCTACTGCCACTAAGGTAGAGGATTTAATCCAAATGGGTCAACTAAAAGAAGAGCTAATGTAGCCCAGTCTCTTTGACAAGGTTGCAGTTATTACCGATAATGACAAAATTCAATACCTGCTGAGCCTGATCAAGCCGAATGAAGGTCCCCTCACCAACTGATACATCGAGGAGGAATGTACTGCTGAAAACAAGCCCCTTCCCAAGTCAAACCTTGAGTCTGAGTCTGACATCAAGTCCTCTACAGAGTCTAAAACCAAGTCATGTATTAAGTCTGAGTCTGACATCAAGTCTAGTATTGAGTCTGAGTCTGACCCCGAGTATGACACCGAGTCAGAGTCCAATTCCGAGTCTTCCGTGTCGGGTTTAGAAAATCCAAATTTTAGATTCAATGTAATCTTTGAGGACGATTCTGTCCCTTTCAATAAAAATTCACAGATTATTGATTCATATCAATCTTTCCAAAGCATCTCTTAGCAAAAATAATGAAAAAAAAATAATAAAAAAAAGTTGGCAAAGAAGAAAATGAACATACATACACTGCATATGATTGTGCAAACAGGGAATATGTCAGTAAATGCCTGAAGAAATTTGTTGATTGTTTCACGGGAATAGACCCAACAATAGTGGTGCACAAGATTCAAGTACACCCCGTGGCTAAGCCAGTAAAAACAAAAGCCAAGGAGGCTGACAATAGAATGGTCCTTGAAAATCAAGGAAGAAGAACAACAATTGGAGAACAAAGTTCATCGAGCCTATCGCCTACCCGACATGGTTAGCAAACATTATGCCGATGCCGAAAGAAGATGGCAAAGGCACAATGTGTGTGGACTACCGGGATTAGAATAAAGCATATCCGAAGGACGACTTCCCCCTACCACATATTGACTTGTTGGTAGACCAAATGACTGGACAAGAGATGGTCTCCTTGACTGATCTTGCTGTCAGATACAATTAAATAATAATGCATCTGCCAGAAAAATGACATTCACCATGGAGTGGAGAATCTACAGCTACAGGGTTATGCCTATTGGGCTCAAAAGTGTCGGGGCAACCTATCAAAGAATTGCAACTTGGGGCATGGACGTGGTCGAAGAATCCACCCAAAGCTTCTAACAGTCATCAAGTCATCCTGGTAGCTGCGGATTATTTCACTAAGTGGATTGAGGCAGCTTCCTATTCAGTTTTGAATGCCAAGAAGGCAGCACAGTTCATTCGTACTAACATCCTTTGTCGGTATGGAGCACCATTCGAGATCAACACTGATAACGGGTCTCATTCTCAAAGGAAAATTTCTGATCTGCTGAAAAAAAAAAGATTCAGCATCACAGGTCCTCACCCTCTCGGCCATAAACAAATGAGGCTGTAGAGGCTACAAATAAGGCTATCAAAGTCATTTTGCAGAAAACAACTCAAAGGCACAAAGCTTGACACGAACAACTACCGAATGCCTTGTGGGACACAGGACTTCGATTGGAACACCTACCGGGGGCAACTCCGTTTTCCTTTGGTATATGGTATTGAAACAGTATTACCTGTTGAACTGGCATTTCGATCGGCAAGAATCATTCAGGAAAGTCAAATCAGCGAAGCAAATTAGGCTAAGAATTACCATCTTGAACTCTGGGGCATTGATTAGATTACAAGCAATCAATCAAACTCAAGCTTAAGAATGGCTAGACACTTCAACAAAAGATCAAAGACCGCAAGTTAGAATAAGGTTGTTTGGTTCTGAAAGCAATTAGACAACCAGTCACAGATCCTCGTGGGAAGTCCCGCCCTCAGTGGGCTAGACCCTACGTTCTACAGAAGATACCTCCCGGTGAAGCCGTCACTTTAACAGATCTGGATGATTCGGAATTCGCAAACCCATGCAATCTGGATCAGCTTAAAAGCACTACATATGAAATTACTCGTGATTTCTATGTAAGGAAGAACTAGTAGGAACTACATCAGACCTGATTCTCTTTGGAAAAAAGACATATGTAGGCAGCCCTCCTTGGGCCCGGTCTAATCATTAATAAAAAAAATCATTTCATGATTCATTCTTCTTTGCCAATAAAAAAATGAATGAAAAAAAAATATAAAAGAAAAACCCGCTAAGTCGAAAACCCGAAAAGGGCGGCTTAGGCATAAATCGGAGCCCGCTAAGCTGAAAACCCGAAAAGGGCTGCTTAGGCAAAAATGGGTAGCTCGCTAGGCTGAAAACCCGAAAGGACGATCTAGGAAAAAATTAGAGCAAACAGCTCGCTAAGTTGAAAACCGAAAAGGGCGGCTTAGGCAAAAATTAGAGCAAAAAGAAAAAAAAAGATAAAGTAAGAGATGCTTGGAAAGATAAATCATCCAAAGTCATCATCCATGAGTTTATTCTTCAAAAAAAAACATCAATCCAATGACCCAAAAGAGTCAAGTACAAAAAAAGACCAAAGTCTAAAAAATCCCTAGAGTCTAGTCTAAAACTAAGTCTTTATGTCTGCATAAAGCAACATCATCCGTATCCTTTCTAGAGTCTAGTCTAAAACTAAGTCTCTTTGTGTTTGCATAAAGCAACATCATCCGTACCCTCTCTAGAGTCTAGTCTAAACTATGTCTCTCTGTGTCTGCATAAAGCAATATCATCTGTGTCCTCTCTAGGTCCCGAAGTCTCACTTGTCTCCCTAAGAGTTAAAACAATTTCTTTGCCTGTGTCAGTCCACCCCTCCAACTCACTCAGCAGTGCGTTCCTCCTAATCTTTTCTAAGTGAGGTGACAAAAAAAAGAGGAAAAAAAAGAAAAAAAAAAGAAAAGAAGAAAAAAAAAAGAAAAAAGAAAAAAAGAAAAAGAAAAAAAAATGAAGGAAAGATTGTCCAATTTTCATGGCCTAAAGCCGCTCGATCCAGACTCCGAATGGTCTCGACAAGAACAATATTGCCAATGTAGCTCATCCCTTCCATCAGGCAGAATTGCAAATCTCTAAAGCCTGGGTCCTTGTTGAATAAACCAGCAAGCAAACAGAAAGTAAAGGATCGCATCCTCAGCCTCATTCGGTCCGGGTCATTTGGTCGAGCCTCCAAGAACTCATCAATTAACAGCAGTAGAATTGCCTTTTGATCATCAACAATCATAGCCCTAGTTTGTGGCCGACTAAATTGAAACACACCTTCAAACAACCAAACATACCCAACTTTTATACCTCATGCCTAACCAAAGGGGCATCAGGGGCACCCTATAATTGTGCAGAACTTTCTCAAAGAGGGGACACATTTCCTCCATCATGGCCCCGAACTGAAAAACGTGGGCCTCCGAGTCCCAAAGTCTGATGCAAGCCCATAAAAAGTATCAGTCAATGACCACTCCCTTAAGAGTAGCAATTGGAGACACCAAACCTTCCCAGAATTGATCTTTTCTACTTAGAAGAGACTTTTGGTCCAACTGTGCATACTATGACCCAAAAAATCAATTTGGCCCCGACGGCCCAAAAAATCAATTTGGCCTCAAAGGCCCCAAAAAATCAATTTGGCCCCAAGGGCCCAAAAAAAATCAATTTGGCCTGAAAGGCCCAAAAAATCAATTTGGCCCCCAAGGGCCCGAAAAATCAATTAGGCCTCAAAGGCCCAAAAATCTATTTGGCCCCAAGGGCCCAAAAAATCAATTAGGCCCCCAAGGGCCCAAAAAATCAATTTGGCCTCAAAGGCCCAAAATAAATCAGTTTAGCCCCAAAGACCCAGAAATTTTCAATTTTAGTACCAAGTACCCCCAAAAATCAGGCATCCATACATGTATTGCACTGTTTTACTGATTAAATATAAGTAAAAGCAGTTTGGAAAATGACCAAAACACAAGTTCAAACCCTAGAACTCAAAATCCGCGATTCAGACAACCACTAGCTCCCATGAATCATTCTTATGGTTGCCAGTGGGGGGCAACTGTGAATACTCGAATTTTGAGGTTCGGAAAGCCTATTTTCTCGGACTGCTAACAGTCCGGCCAGACCGGAGGCCTTTTGAAAAATTTTCCAGAAGTATGCCAATATGGTACTCAAAACGTCCGGGACGTCGTGAGGAATCCACAGGTACTCTCAGAATAATTTTGGAGGTCCGGAACTCCCAAAAAAGCCTCCAGAATGAAAAATCAAAAAGTCGGCGGTAACCTACCGCCCTCTACGGCGGTAACTTACCGCCCTAGGGCGGTAACCTACCGCCCTGCCCGGCGGTAAGTTACCGCCCTCGGTCGATCTTTCCCTATAAATTGACCCCCTGGCCTTCATTTTTACTGACTCAGTCTGTGTTGACGGACGATCACTCTCCTTCCTCGCTCCTTGCGATTCTTTTATTGCTTTTTTACATTCTTTAAGTTTTTTAGCATTATTTTAGTGGTGTTGTGATCATTTAAATATTTTAATATCATTGGAGATCTGGCAAGCTGAAGCTCCGAAGTGGCAGACGTCTAAATCAGATACACTTCTAAAGCTCTATCCTTTTAATTTAAGTATCATATGCATACACTTCTCTTCTACTCCCAATTCTAAACCCAATCATTTTGCATCCATCTCATTAAGCTAAACAGATCTAAAGCTATAATGCCCAATTAATCAATAATCGAGGTATTCAAGCTAGATCAGAACTTATGGGCTAAAAAGTGTCTAGTTAATTCATAACTACGGCATATCATCCCTAGTTCGAACAGATCTAGCCTAAAAGGCCCAAATAAAAATAGATATGGCCTAAAAGGCCCAAATAAAATCAGATCTGGCCCTAAAGGCACAATAAAACCAGATTTGGCCCTAAAGGCCCAACTAAACCAATTTGGCCCCAAAGGCCCATAATTCACCATTTGGCCCCAAATGCCCATAATTCATGATTAGGCCCTAAAGGCCCAAAAAATCAGGTTTGGCCCTAAAGGCCCAAAATTCACCATCAGGTCCTAAAGGCCCAAAAAACACAATTTGACCCTAAAGGCCCAAAATCACATTTAGGCACCAAGTGCCCAAAAAACCCATTTTGGCAACAAAAGCCCAAAACCCAATTTGGCCCTAAACGCCCAATAACCAAAGCCCTTTTAAAAAGGCATTTTCGAACTACGTTGACTTTGATCCCTTACTCAAATAAAGGGTACGTAGGCATATTTGGGAATAAACCCCAAATAACAAGTCACCATTTTCACAATAATTTATTAAAATTTATTAAAGCATTTACCCTACATTTTAAACTACATTTAAAATGGTTAGTTAATATGCATGACATGGTCTCAGGATCCACCTCAGGTTCATAGACTAAGCTTTAATCTATTAGGCTAATTAATCTACGAATTAGGTTAATTAATTAATTTGGAGTCCTAGGGTTTTTTCCTAGTTTACCCTAAAATAATTAAACAAGGTGGCGACTCACACACATTCACGTGCATTCATCCCTATTATATTGCACTTGCATCCATTGCAAAAATGCATGCTTCGGGGAGGGGTTCACATAGGGTAGAATGGACGTGTCTTATATGATGATTATGTAATTGCCCTTAGGATATTTTTTAAGTTTGATTATGTATAAGTTAAGAAAAACGTCAATGTGATGCATGTTTAAGTAAATGTTAGATCTCATAAATTAGTTTATGGTTAAGTATGTATGAGCATATTACATGTTTAGGATCAAGGTTTATGATGTTATAAATGTTAGGAATTTTAATATTCCATTTATGTTCCACAAGCCTTAATCTTGGTAATGTATGAGATCTATATGCATATTAGGTACTTGCATAAAATTTTAAAGCATGTATAAATGAATGAAAAAGGTAAAGGAAAAAGTAAGGAACACGTAATGTTAGGCTTATTAGGGTTTCGGTCACCTTTTGGTGATCAGAATTCTAACACCGGTAGCCGTCTGGGAAATCGGGCTTTTACAATAATGATGATGAATATTCTAATTATATGATCATGTGTATACTATGCATATCAATGATAGTTTCTGTGAAATGTTATGTGAGTTCATGTGGCGACACTTGAACTAAATGTTATGTTAATGTTATTCAATATTTTGACTTCTTAATAGAAGCAAATATGAGTGGACCATGGTGATCAATTTGCTTATTAGGAGTTCCTCCTAAACATGAGGAAATAGAGGATCTTTGTAATATCTCTACATTGTGGTGTAGAGCAAGAAGGAGCTCATAGGGAGATATGTCAAGGGATTCATAAAGGTTTGTTGATGTAAATAAGAAAGCTGTAAAGCCTTCCAGAATTTCCATGGGAGACTTGCCAGTTGAAGATGTAGGAAAGAGAGATGAGAACTTATGTATGGGTGTTGGAGGAGGTGTGGAAGGGTATACTAATGGACAAGGAAATGCATTAGCTTATGGGTTTGCACCTCAACTACAAAACCACAGATGTGGGGGTGGTTATGGTTACGCTGGTAATGAGATCATAAGGCAACAAAACTACCCATATTACCCACTCTACATGCCTTATTCATACGGTATGTACCCCTTTTACCCACCCTATGGGATGTACCCACCGTACTATGGCTACCTAGGGGCAGTACCGGAGAACCCAGCCCCATCAGTCCCATTAGACCCACAAGTTCCACAACCAACTACAAAACTAGTTGCCCCCCCCCCCCCCCGGCCGTCTCAACCACCTCAGTCATCTTCGAGGAGTAGTGGCAAGACAAAGATGATAGACTACCTGAAATTATATGCTCCCAAGTATAGAGAGGGAGACGATCCATTTGAGTATATCAAGGCAATCAAAATAATTACAAATGAGCTAGGGACAGATGACAGTAAAGAGATACAAATAACTAGATTCACACTCTGATAAAAAAAGGTAAAGGAGTGGTATAAAGTCTACATAAAGCCCAGGGTAGAGCATATGACTTGAGATCAATTTTTTTTAGAGTTTGAGCAACTCTGGTAAATAAATGAGATAAGTATGGATGAATTCACAGACCGGTTCACTGATTTACTGCAATATGTGGGACAAGCATATGACACAAAGAGGAAGAAAGATAAGAGGTATGCCATGAGACTTCATAGATGGTACTCATCACTGATCATGGTACTAGAGAGAGAGCTTTCATGCCATAGTAGATGCTGCCAGGAAGATAGAGGTGAGCACGATTCTTGGGGGAGTGGTATCACCTCGATTGGCATGCTAGATATCATATGTAGTTCCTAGGGCTACAGATGTAGGGAGGCTCAGTCTAACCTCTCTTGCAGCTGCAACCACAGGAGAATAGAAAGAAAAGAAAAGTTCCAAGGAAAAGAAGAATAAGTTTTATAGTAAGGTCAATTCAGGGCTTAGTATGGGAAAGGGATTGGGTTCAGAGTCAAGCTAATCTGCTTGTGCTAGAGTGGGAAGTTGTTGTAGTTAAGCACTAGGCCTTGAATTTAACTGTATTGTCATAATTACATTTATTGATTTTTTTTAAATTATTATAATGCTTGCATGTTTTAGAATGGCTCCATATGAAGCTCTCTATGGAAAGAAATGAAGAACTCCTCTTACATGGGCAAAAATGGCTGAAAGTAAGATAATGGGTCTAGACTTGGTAAATGATGTTGAAGAGAAAGTGAAGGTTATTAGAAAGAGATTGAAAATTGCCTCAAACAGGCAAAAATCATATGTTGACCTAAAGAGGAGGGATTTGAGTACTCAGATGGGGATAAAGTATTTTTGAAAGTGTCTCCATGGAAGAAGATATTGAGATTTGGCAAGAAGGGTAAGCTGACTTCTATGTTTATTAGTCCATATGAAGTCATTGAACGTGTGGGTCCATTGGTTTATAGACTAGCTTTACCTTCAGAGTTGGATCAAATCCCTAACATGTGATATTGGTTGAGCAGATAAATGTACAACCAAATTTGACTTATGAGGAGGAACCAGTTCAGATTCTGGCAATAGAGGTTAAATTGTTGAGAAAGAAAGAGGTCTCATTGGTAAAAGTGTTATGGAGAAATCACAATACAGAAGAAGCCACTTGAAAAAATGAAGAGGTTATGAGAGGACAATACCCTTAATTGCTTACAAAGAGAATTTCATAGACGAAATTTCTTAAAAGGGGAAGGTTTGCCACACCCACTATATATGTTAGTTAGAGTCATGATATATTTTGTTAGAGACACAATATATTATGTTAAAGACACTTTAGTAATAATAGAAGGCTGCTAATACAATAACAATCATATTTAGGATTAAGGCTAAGTACATGTAAGTAGCACTAGGGGAGGTGTTAGCTTACACTGACGTGCTAGCTTACACTGACGTGCTAGCTTAACATTGAAGTGCTTGTGACTTAACAGTTTAATTAAAAAATGGAAATAGCACTTTAAAACATGTTTAATGACTGGAAGAAAAAATTTTAAATAAGCTACACAAAGTTGTAAAAATTGCAAATTAAAGTTGCCCGATAAAACCTAAAAATGGCAAAATGGACTACGTGGCAAGTATGCTTCCATACATGGCTAAAGTGTAATTTTTCAAAAAGGACTTGAAAGAAATAGGAAAAGAACTTGAATAACACCAAAATAAAGCATAGTAAGTCAAATTACAGGAAGATTAAGTAGTGGTGAAATATAGAAATAGGAAGTATTAAGTAGGTCAATATAGAATTACCAAAAGTTTGAAAGGCAAAATCAATCCTAGCCATCTAAGGTGCTGCCAAAAATCATCTCAGCCTTACATATGTCCTTTAACATTAGAAAGAGAGTGCCAAAAAGGATAAAGGAGCATAATACCAATTGCTTCTTCATCTCTCCAAATCAGGGAGCAATAATTACTATAAATTCCACCATAGATAGCCTTCATCTAAGCTTGTAAACCATCAATTTTGGCAAGGTTTTCAAGTGTCCCATCACCCAAAACATCTTTCTAACATCCTAAGAGGTAGTATACAATAAGGAGAGATAAAAAAAATAAGGTTTGGTGATGTGAACCCCAGATAAAGATCTAAGACCCAACAATAAATAGAGATTCCAAGCCCTAGAATCGAAATTGAATAAAAAAAGAACACGTAACCCGACCCTAATCAAAACAGTCAATTAGAATCAAAGTTATCAAGCACGTAACTCGACCCTAATCTCCTATCGATTAGAACCAAAGTTGTCAAGGTTGATTTCTCCAAGAGTTAGATGAAGAAATCTAGGAGAGTTCTATTAGCAAGAACCAAAGGAAAGAGAGCAATCTCTCAACAAAAATATCATAAAAATAACCTAAATTTGTTCAGTTGTCAAACAAGGTATTTATAGACATCCTAACTCATCCTACTACATAAGTTGGTGACCTAAATACGCATACGGCCAGCTTTGAAAATGTAAGAAATGAAATAACGCGTAAATAATTAAAGGCTGGCATGAAGGTCCTCGGCTTAGGAATGAAGGCTGGAGGCCTTTATTGGTAGCCTTCAAATTCAAGGCTGGCTTTAACTTCAAGGCTAGCAGCCTTTGTGTGAAGGATGGCAGGAAGGTTGGCGGCCTTTATGGCTAGCCTATCTTGGTGACTGGCGGCCTTCCCTTGTTGAACGTTGTCGTTCCAACACTGATATCCTCTGCTTCGTTCCCACTTTGATATATGAGATATTATTAGGCTTTAGGACTTGTGTTAGAGTTGTGTTGAATCACCTCTTGCTCTTGAATCTCCATAATCAAACCTTGTAATGTCTCTTCCATTCACTTGGTCCATGATCGTGTCATAGGATCTTTGATACCTTGTAAAGGATCATTGGCTTTGACTAGCTCCTGAATGTTGGACACCTCCTGATCTCTATCATTCTCACAATCATCATAAAGATTCGTCCTTGAATCTCTTGCATCATATAAGGAAAAATCAGAAACATTAAAAGTAGTGCTTACATTACTGTATCCACTTGGCAAATCTAGTTTGTAGGCATTATTGTTGATGCGCTCCAACACTTGAACAGGACCGTCCCCCCTAGGATGTAATTTGGACCTCCACTGTGTAGCAATCCTTTTCTTCCTCACTTGTAACCAAACCCTATCTCCAGGTTGGAAAGTAAGCCTAACGCAACTCTTGTTAACTTGTCGAGCATACTGCTCATTCGTCTTCATAATTTTAGCTTGGACCTTGGCATGCATTTCCCTGACTAACTTTACCCTTCTCTTTCCATCAACATCAATAAATTCATTAGAAGGCAAAGGTAAAATATCCAAGGGATTCAAAGGATTAAATCCATATATAATCTGAAACGATGAACATGCAGTAGTAGAATGTAAAGTCTTATTGTATACAAATTCAACATGAGGTAAACAAATGACGATGAATCTAGGCGTGCTATGCAACTGTATAATTTCTTTAAAGAATAACACAACAAACCTTTTGTTCAACTTACCTTAGGTTTTCAAAGACTTCAAACTCTCCTGGCCTGTATGGATAATGAACTCCTTAGGAAACAAGTCAGCAAAGCCCCGCAAAAAAGAAACAACAACTGGAGGCAAAGAAGAGTTAAGATGGTCAGTGGAAAAATAAATATCCTTATACATCAGTATAAGTAAATGATGTTTTGCCCTCAATGCTCTTTTAATCTCACTTGCCTCACCAATTGCACTCGTGTTTCCCTCTAATTCTTTTCTCTTATGGCTCACAAGTGTATTTCCACTCTCTGACACAATCTCATTATCCTCCAATTCTTTCCTCTCATGGCTCATAAGTGTATTTTTGCCACTTTCTATCACAATCTCACTAATCTTTTCTTTTTCACTCTTGTGTTTCCCTCGCTCTCTGACCTCTCTAGCAATTTTCAACTGATCCTCCCTAGCCTCACAAGGAGTGAAAGGTGTCAAAATCACATGTCTTTTGTTCAGAACAAAGGAATATCGATTATGATAACCATCATAGGAAACCTGCATGTCGAACTGCAAGGGTTGTCCCAACAATACGTGGCAAGTCTGCATAGGTACCACATCACATAATACCTCATCCCGATATTTTCCTATAGAGAAAGAAATCAATACCCTCTCGGTCACTTTAACCTCCCCATAATCTCTCAACCACTGCAATTTATATGGTTGATTTTGATTTTCAATTTTCAGGCTTAATTTATCAACCAATAATGTGCAAACAAAATTTGTACAACTCCCACTATCTATAATCAAACTACACACATTGTTATTCACATAGCATCTAGTTTGAAAAATGTGCTCCTGCTGTGTTTCACCTCCCCCGCTCTTAGGTTGAATATTATGTATCCGCCTGGTAACAAGAAATTTCCCTTTTTCAGGACTCTCCATATCCACAACTCTGCAATCTTCCAATGGAGGTATATTATCTTCCTTCTTCAACGTCATTATGCTCCTTAGTTGCCTCCCAAATTTGTGACCCACTAAAGTGCTAGCTATGGGCTCCCTATTTTGCTCTATCTCACCCAGTCTCTGATGGATCGATTCTAACGCAGCCCTCATCATCTTTCTCATCTCACTTATTATCGCATCAACCATCAATTTATTGTTAAGTGAACTTTGATCAGACATGTTGCTGCAACAAAGAATGTTAGTAATAACAAGACAAAATAATGGCCTCACAAATCACTCCTTTACGTGTTTTCACTCACAGATGGAAAAAAAATTCTCTCATGTATCACACAATTTTGGAGATCTCTCAATAATAATCTCACCACTCTACTTTCCTTTGCAAGTTCTTGTTCTATAACAAACTCAGAAAAATTTCCTTCAAG
>CAOGCB010544226.1:0-15985 GCA_948266635.1 Cnidoscolus chayamansa | reverse complement strand
CTATCTCTTGTCAAAATCCTCTGAGCTTCGTCCTTTATACACTTAACTTGGTTTAAGTCTCTACTTTTCCTCTCTCTCAACTTTGCAAGCTTATAAATACTCTTCTCCCCCTCTTTAGTTCCTAGCTGTTGATATAAAGTTTCTAGATGATTTAACACTTGTAGACAATTTAAGCTGCTTTAGTAACTTTTGAAACTATAGAAGTTCACAGATACCTTGAGCCATAGCTCTAAATTCTGCTTCTGCACTTGATCTGGCAACTACACTTTGCTTCTTGCTTCTTCAAGTGACAAGATTTCCTCCCATGAATGTACAATAGCCGGTTGTAGATCTTCTATCATCTGGAGACCCAATCCAATCAGTATCAGTAAATGCTTCTATGTGGAGGTGGCCATGTTTTGAGAAAATGAGGCATTTTCCTAAAGCAGACTTAAGATATTGCAAAATGCGAATAACTGCCTGCTTGTGAGTCTCGTGGATCATGCATGAATTGGCTAGCCATGTTGATTGCATAAACTATATCTGGTCTAGTTGCGAGAGATAAATGAGTCTTCCAACTAATCTTTGATATCTCCCTTTATCAACTGAATCTCTAGTCTCTGCTTGCAGCTTAAGATTGCTCTCAATGGGTGAGTCTATCGGTTTACAACCCAACATACTAGTTTCTTCCAAGAGATCTAGGATATATTTTCTTTGAGAAATGAAGATTCCCTTTCCTGATCTTGCGACTTCAATTCCCAAAAAATATTGCAGTCTGCTTAGATCCTTGATTGCAAACACTTGAGCCAATTTTTCCTTCAATCGAGCCATTTCTTCTTTGTCATCTCTTGTCATCACTATATCATCAACATATACTATGAGAAGAGTAATCTTATCCTTATGATGTTTAATGAAGAGGTTATGATTGACATTACTCTATTGATATCCAAACGTGATCATGGCTTTGCTGAATCTATCAAATCAGGCTTTGGGAGATTGTTTTAGACCATACAATGCCTTCTTCAATCTACATGCTTTTCCTTGAGTTTTCTCATCATCAAACGCAGGCGGAATCTGCATGTACACTTCCTCTTCTAAATCACCATGTAGGAATGCATTTTTAATATCAAACTCCTGCAAATCCCAATCAAGATTGGCTGCACATGATAACAAGATTCTGATTGTGTTCATCTTGGCAATAGGAGCAAAAGTTTCTTGATAATCCACTCCATATGTCTGAGTGAATCCTCTTGCTACCAATCTTGCCTTGAATCGTTCAATAGAGCCATTAGCATGATGCTTCAGTGCAAACACCCATTGCCAACCAAATTTTTATCAGGTGTAGTAACAAGATCCCAAATCTCATTTTCTGCCAGTGCCTTCATCTTCTCAACCATAACTTTCTTCCATTTGGAATCTTTGATAGGTTCCTTCCAATCCTATGGAATAGATACAAAGGAAATATATAAGGTAAAGGCTCTATAGGCAGGTGACAAGGAGTCATAAGACACAAAGTTAGAGATAGGATGTTGGGTACAAGACTGGACTCCTTTTCGTAGATCAATAGGTAAATCATCACTAGATTATGAAAAAAATGACTTACCAGAGGAAGCGGATTCTTGGCACTGAGCAAGCTGTATAATGGCTTCTTTTTTTTTCTTCTTTCTCAAATAAGTCAGCAGATTTGGTTTGTCCAATAATGACCTCTTAGTCTCCCTATGGATAATAGTCTTTCCTTCAGTACTAGTTTCCCCCTAGAGAATAGTCTTCCCTTGACTATTAGTCTCTTCCTGGGTAAGATCATCAAGCACTAAAGGACTAGATGTCACCTCTTTCAGTTCATTATTCTCCCCCTGAAGAGGTGATCCTACTATACTAAAGTATGATTCGGATTCTCTAAAAGTAACATCCATACTAACAAAGTATTTCCTGGATGGAGGATGGTAACTTTTATAGCCGTTCTGGGTTGAAGAATACCCAATGAATATACATTTAAGTGCCCTTGGATCCAATTTTCCAACATTCCTAGTATGAACAAAACACACACATCCAAACACTTTAGGAGGAACAATATATGTATTTTTCCCTATTAAGAGCGCTAAATGACTTCTATAATCAAGAGAATGAAGAGGCATTCTGTTGATGAGATAAGTAGCTGCTAGAATAGCATCCCCCCAATAAGGTTTAGGTAGATTCATTGTGAACATTAGAGATCTAGCAACCTCTAAGAGATGCCTATTTTTTCTTTTAGCCACTCCATTCTGAGCACTTGTATATGGACAATTAGTTTGATGGATAATCCCATAATTCTCCAAATAAGAACCAAATCTGCTATCCATGTATTCTGTGCCATTATCAGTTCTCAATATCTTTACCTTGGCATCAAATTGAGTACAAACCATTTTATGAAATGACTGAAAGCAAGAGAAAACTTCACTTTTTACGTTTATCAAATATACCTATGTTATTCTAGTGCAACAATCAATAGAAGTGACAAACCACTGATAACCAGATTATGAGGCAGTTTGAGTTGGTCCCCAAACATCAGAATGAATGAGCATAAAAGGAATGGTGCTTTTATGATTACTAGAAGGTAAAGAAGTTCGAGTATGTTTGGCATACTCATAAGCGTCACAAAAAACAGAATCAAACTTAACATCCGAGAACAAATTAGGGTAAAGTTTTTCTGAGACATAAAAGGATGGATGTCCTAACCGTCTATGCAACCTAATTATTTCTTGCTTAACATCCTTATTACTTCCAAAAAAGGCTTGACATAGAGCATCTCGATTCCCATCTAGCAGATATAAGCTGTCATGCAGTCTATCAGTTCCAATCTGCTTCCCCGTGTGAAGATCCTGAAAAACACAATGATCAGGGAAAAACTTAATCTTACATTGGAGTGCTTTGGTGATGGCACTTACAGATAAGAGGTTAAAAGGGAATTTTAGAACATGAAGCACAGAGGAAAAGTTAAGGTTGGGTGCACAAGTAATAGAACCTATCCCATACATAGGTGTTAACAAACCATCTGCTGTTCGCACAGTTTCTGGTTTCAGACATGGAGAGTAATCATAGAAGCCTTGAGAATTGCCTGTCATGTGTCTATTCGCATCATAATTAATTCTTCATGAATCAAATTGAGCAGTAAATGCATTACTTGAGCACGAGATTTGAGGTGGCACTTGTCGAATTAATTTGAGATTGGAGTCGCTTGAGATTTTGGATCTCAATAGGTGAAAAAGTGCTTTCTAATGTTGTGTTGTTCTCCACTGTCTCTGATAAGTGAGTTCGAGCTTTGGAAGAGTTATCTTTCTTCCCCACACGACCACGGGAAGGTCGACCATGGAGCTTCCAATAAGTCTCTCTAGTATGTCGAGGCTTCCCACAATGATCACAATGCAGGTGACCCTTATTAGAACCAGGTGCCATGGATTGCTCATTAGCAATGTTAATTGTTCCTAATTTAGTGTTTTGGATTTCTGTTGGTGTCCCCATAGCAACAGAGATAAAAAATAACAAATTGATCTAAGAAGAAAAGGAACAATAACCTGGTAGTGACGAATCAATATCAACCGATCAAATAGTTGAAATTGGGACAAAGAGGCTAGTTGAACGGTCGGAAAAAACTCAACAATTGGTGATCGGAGAGCGGAACGGTCGGAAAAAAATTCAACGACCGGTGATCGGAGCTAGGTAGCCAAAGGCAGGATGAAGAGGCAAGTCGATCGGTCGGAAAAAATTAACAACCGATGATCGGATGGCAGCTCACGCACCAGTGCTTGGAAGGAGCATCAGAAGCTTGTCGCGGCGCATGGGACCACGCTCGGGGGATTTTGCTGTGAAATTTCACGGAGAAGGTTGCCGGAGAATGGGTCTTCTGCTAGTAGGGGCGGTGACAAAAAATAAGGTAGCGAAAGGCAACCGAATTATGGCCCGAACAAGTGCTGGAGAGAGAAAAAACTCCGATCTTCTTAAGTTGGCACGAGTTTTGATACCATGAAGATTTCTGAGAATGTTATGTTTTATTTAGATCTGTATGTGTATTTATACAAGAGGAATATTTGAAAAAATAAATAACTAAACTAGGAAATATATATAACTTAGGACTCAATTCTAGGACCTAGTCTTATAACCAACAACTATGACTTGGTCACATATACTAATAGAAATGCATATAATTTTTTTTTAAATATAACTTCCTATTAACAATTACAATACAACCAAAAACCAAAACCATGTGCGCTGAAAGAACCCTGTTTTCCTGATTAGTAGTCATCTACAAAATTCAAAGCAAACAACTGTATCTGAAAATGAAGAAGGGGAACCAGCAACCACAAACAATGCTAGTAATCCACTAAAGAGTTATTGTCGAAGACAAATAAGACAAGAAAAATAAAAAATAATAAGTAAAAAAATAAAAACAGAATTTGGCATCTGAAAGATTAGAGAACATATGGTATTTGTATCCATTTTTTGTGCAAAAGATAATCCCTTATAAAGGTTGAATGCATCTGAGATTGAGCAATACTGAAAACAAGCTGAACTAGATGGTGGATTATTTTTATGTATATTACTATAAAATAAAGGATTGTATAATATGTACTGTATGCAGATATAATATGGACATACAAATTTTGGTTTTTGGTTCAGTTTGCAATAAAGGATAAGAGAAACACTTCTATAGACAATGTATTTTAATAATATGGAAATGTACGTGTATATGTGTGTATGCACATAGTGATGAGACAAATGAAATAAAGAATATCACATTCATGTATGTCACTATGTGGTTTGCAATTTGATTATTTGGCCTCCTCTCTCAGCATTGTAAATTTATGTGGAACATCTTTAAATTTGAACATTCTGTTCTTCTTAACATTGATTAGTCTTGCTTTTGCTTTTTTAATTTTTTTAGTTTTTATGGCCTGCTTCTTCCCAACTGTGGTTTGCGAAAAGCTGGACTATCCATCTTTTCCCCAATCATTGCTGAAATAATTTAAAATAAAAAGAAAAGCAGGTGCCCACACCTCACTGCCAAAGTGGCCTTAAGATTCACAAGTTCAATAATAACAGAAGAGATTGCTTATTGCCACAGTTCTATAACAGATGCTTCTTTCAGGCCCTAAAGATGTAAAGGATGTTTTCTCTGTCTTAAAAGATAGTGCAATTGAGCTTATGGAGGTCAATGACACATTGAAGTATCAGGCATGTCCTTGTTTTCTGATGTCTTTGGGCAGTCTTTATTCTCAATATTTACATTGTGAAGCTTGAATATCATCTGAAATGATTAAGGTTTTTGTTTGCTTTCCATTGGTTGCATGTTTTCTTGTATCTTTAAAATGGGATGCTTACAGCCAAATAATTCTTTGTTCCTTTTATATGCAGATTACATTCAGTCTTCTTTTCACTCTTGTCATTGCATTCATATCAGATGCTCTGGGTGCAGTGCCTGATAAAGCTTCTATCCTGTCTCGTGATACTTCTTTTAGAAAAGAGTTTCATGAAATTGTAAGATGAGGAATGATTTATGATTCTTTGTCCATTGTTACTGAATTTTAAGTTGACATAGTTTTTGGTTTACCTTGCATGATCTAGCTGATGGCTGCCGGAAATGCTCCGGTTTTGGAGGGCTTCATTGGTTGTGTAAGGCTTGCTTGGTCTGTACATTTAATGTTAATAAATGACGGGATTACTGCAAGGGACACATTTTCAAGCACTTTATCAAATGATTTGGGGTATTTAAATTCATGCTTGGAATCCATTTTCTTGAACAATGTTTTCCAGTTTTTGCTGGATCATGTTCTACGAACTGCAGCTTACCAGGTTTGTTGTTAGAATGTTTCTCATGTTATGTAGTTATGTTTCAGAGCTTCATTTCTTCCTATCAGGTTCAACCTTATTGGAATCAGTCTTTGTAATTGAACCACTCATTTTAGCAAAGTTTTACTCTCTATTACTGTTGCTTTCTAAGCACATCTGTCAGCAGCTTAACTCAAGCTTATAACATCTAAAAGAAGCAATTAAAAAAGTTGATTTCCTGTTTGATTGTTTATATACATTTTTGTTTTGTAACATATCTTGAAACGAGGGTTTCAATGATTTTTCAAATGGTCCTTCATGCTAGGAGTGCGAAGCATGAAGATTGTACATGCGCACACATCTTTTAGTTAATGCTTGTGATGCATTGTTACTAGTTTCTTGAATGAAAAATGATGAAAATTTCCACATCATGAATTTTTTGGTCTTGTGCCAATTTGATGTCCGCAGAATGATGATGAGGATATGAAATACATGTACAATGCTTATCTACACAAGCTGATCACTTGCTTCCTATCTCATCCATTTGCTAGGGACAAGGTAAGTTGAGTTATCTTTTTAGTTTTTGTTTGCACTTAAAAGGGGAAAAATGGATGGTCAGCATTTGCAAGTATACAATGATAAGGTGCAGTAATTAGTCTGCCATTTTTAATTATTAGATTTTTGGGGAGCTTCAGTTTCATTGTATTAAATAAAGGCCATTATATTGCATAACCAATGTTATATATTATTTATTGGTTTTGCCCTCCATTACCATGGCTCCCATAATTTGAAGGCAAAAAAAAATTGTTCCCATAATGGCCGTTACACCAATTGCTTAACAATAACGGCTGTTATTTACCATTAAGGGGCAATAGGGTGCGTTAGACCTTTTTATTTAAGCCATCTGGTTGCAGCTGCTAGCAGCTCTTCCTCGTTCTTTTTTTTTTAATTAGCTTTAAGCTGTTCCATCTCACTCTCTCTCAATTTCCTTGTCGATCCTTTCTATCTTTCTAGATATCTTTTACTATCTGTATTGTTCAAGTCATCTATATCTTGCGAAGGTTGAGTTATTTATTTTTATTTTGGTGTTCTTTACTTATTTGTTGAAGAAAAGCTGTTTGATGCTTTTTTTTTTATTACATTTATAGTATGGAGCATCATTCTTTACTATCTTCATGGTTATTTTAGCTTTAAATTGATTAATGCCGACACAGTCTTTTCTCTTGTTTGCATGAGCATGGGCATGTATTGGTTGCTCTATATGGTTTTACTTCTTCTTGTACTGTGTAGAGTTGTTTTAAGTTGTTCCTTTAATTTGCTATTTGCTTCATGGTTACAGATGGGTTGAGAATACATAATTTACATGATATATTTGTGTGTGGTGTGCTCCTTAATAAAATGGCCTATTATATGGTCAAATAGTGCTTTACTTTGAAATTCGATGGTTTTGTTCAAGCATTTTTCAAAGAACTTTGATTTGCATGAAACTTCAGCTAAAGCATGGGTTGCAATGTGTGCATGTTGTTTACTGGTATCATTAGTTAGAGTATGTTTTTAAATGAGTTAATTAAAATGCGTACATGTTATATATACACACAATGAGTGAGAGAGAGAGAGAAGGGGGGGGGGGGGGGACAGATGTTTTGACACAACATACTATGGGTATGATCAATTACTTTGGCTTGTTGTCTCGCCTTGCAAGTTCATGGATATGAGAATGATAAGAGATATTAATTCATTCTTTTTGGGAAAAAATATGGGCCAAGGAATCTAGTAAAAGTGTTAGTGAATGTATAAGTTCATAATACATGAATCCTGCCATCGGATTAGGAAGTATTGGGTTCATGTCTTCAAGGAAAGAACTCTTAATGAATAAGGACAGTTATGGTTCTTATTGTATGGAGGCGAGATGGGCTTTTGGGGCAGAGGAGAACTATTTCTTGTAGGGGCAGCAATTTCGGTTAGCTTGTTTGTTGAGAAATGTGTGGAACAATGTTTGGGTCGATAAAACATGGCATAAGTAGTCATTTGTATATAAACCGTGAAAACAAACATGACCCAATGTCCAAATTTTTTAATGAAAACATGATATATGGTTGCTGTCAGGAGAGCTAGAAAATAGTCTTTGGGGCTACTGTTTGAAACAAATTGTGAGAGGCTAGGGTCTGTTTAAAATCATTTACAAAATAAAAAAATTGCTGTTATTTCAGTGAGGCAATGCCTTTTGCTAGTGTTTTAGGGGTTAGAGGCACTCTTGAAATGCAACATCACCCCAATCAAGTGAGGACAGGTGGTGGTGCCTTGCCTTGCTTGGCATCTTTTGGTGCCTTCAACAAGATGCTTGTGATGAGTTGGTTGTCCAATATATCATAAGGTCAAGATCTCTTTAGCTAATGTTGAACTTAATAAACAGCACTTTTTCTTCTTCAGTAACCTCAAATGCTTTGCCCGATGAATTGTAAGATCATGGTCATACTAAACCAAGTTGCTTGAATTTACACGGGCAGCTTCTAAAATGTTTTCATGCTTCAACTTTTGAGAACTTAGTTTTATGAGGAAAGCTTGAAAATCGTTGCTGTTTGAGATCTGCAATCGGTTTCTTCCATTTTGAACCAAATTGAACTCGAAAAACCAAACTAACTTCTTTGAAAAATGGAACTGAATCGAACTGAAGTAACCAACAATTTGAATCGAACCAAACCAATTCATTTGAGTTTGATCATTTGGTTCCCTGTTTCTCAATACTAAATCAAGAAAAGAAACAAGCTACATTACAATCAAGAGAATTGAAACAAATCAACCAAAAATCTTCTTTGTTGCTCAATAACAAACCAAGAAGGGAAACAAGTCGACACTCTTACCTTTACAGATTAGAAGAATTGAAACAAATCAAACAAAAGTCTTTAGATTTCAAGCAAATCCAACATTACGTCTCATGATGAACTATCAATATCAGCTCAAAATAACAAAATCACAGGATAAATGGAGATGCCAAACAAACCAATGTAGTAGGAGTCACAATGTTGACACACCTTGCAACAATGCCGATTCCCTGTTGTTGAGTCGGCTCGCAACAAAGTTTGATGCTTAACATTGGAGTTGGTTCACAGAAGCATTTAAGTTTTAGTAGTGGATTGGGAAGCAACTCATGCAACAATCAAATCCGGTGGCACTCCAATCTTGCTTTGCTGTCTCTAAGAAGGAAGATCAGGTGATGCTTGTAAACCTACAAACCCACAGCCATGCAAGGAAGGAGAGAATTTCAGATCAGAAGAAAGAGAAGGGACTCGCCGACTTGGAGGTAGAAGAAAAGAATCTGTTGGTATGCTAGATGAGATGGAGGAGGCTGAGGAACAAGAACGAAGAATATAGATAGGGGCAGTTGGTTATTGGAGGTAGGGAGGAGAGGAAAATAGTCTTAAATAGTTAGAGTTTGACATTGTAAGGATCAAGGAAGTGTAGCTTTGGAAGGGTATAAATTGGCATGTAATAATATTATGTCATATAATATATACATCCAAAATATGTAATCACACTAAATAAACAAATATAACATGAAGTCTTTACTATTACATCTTTTGGAAATAGCAATTCAAAACTATGTAGTTTTGATCAGAATAACATAGTTTTGTTGGAAATAATAAATTTTTAAAAAATATTATTTATATTAAAATTTTAATAGATGAGCATTTGAACATTTTTGAAGTATTATTTAAATCCAAATATTAATATAATACAAAATATTGTGCAAACTTAATTTATTGATTTATGTAAATTTGACTCTTTTAAGTTTTAACTCATATAAAAATGAATAAGGATACAATTGCAAATACTGTTATGGAATAAATATAAGGATAATTAACTTAGTTATAGATTTATATAAATTTGAACTATAATATATCTAAAAATCATTAAAAAGAACTTATAAACAAAAGCAGTTCTTCAATATGATTCCAGTTTGGATCTAGTACAATTCTCAATGAAGAGCCAAAATCAGATTCAAGACTTTGGTTCCTATAACATTTGTTCCTTTTTAGTTTTGGTATAGTTCTTTAATTCGGTTCGGGATCCTTAAGAATTGTGCACAACCCTATACTAATCCTATTTATCTAAGGAATCCCTACCACAATAATGCTACTACTAATATGCATGCTCAACACTTGAAAAATGGGGTGGTTTTGTTTCTTTTTAAGCCAAAAATAAAAGGCAGCTTACACAATAACTCGATACATAAGCCCACATGTTACTTAATGGGTTTTCTTGTTTATGCCCAATTTTCTTGCTCAACCCCATCTTCAATCTTGTTCAAGTAAGGCCCATGCATTTGAGGTAATGACACTATGGCTTGTCTTTAAATTTGTGTTCTCTAGGCCCACAATATGATTCTGTCTCAAGCATAGTTGTTAAAGGCGCACCGGGCGTGCGCCTAGGCAGTCTGGGTGCAGCAGGGCATGGGGTAAGCGCCTGGAACCGGAGCGGGGCGCAGTGCTTCAAAGAGCGCATATGAGGCGCGCTCTTGAGAAGAAATTGAACCTTTTTTTTTCTGCTTTCAGGACCAAAACGATGTCGTTTTAAATGATAGTTATGCTGATGTTATTAATGATGATTATTGATTTGATTTTAATTTAAATTGTGACATTCTTTTCAATTTCCTATATGATATATATATATATGTATATATATATATTTTTTTTAAAGGTGGTGCGCTTATTTTGGCTCGGGCGTGCAGTTTTTTTGAGCCTTTTCCCTAGGTGCAAGGCGCATGTCGTGCGCCTAGCGCTTTTGACTACTATGGTTTCAGGACCATTCCATGCGCACTTCAAAATTCGGGCCCTATAGGCTTGATAAGCTGTTTTGAATTTCTTGGCTCGAGATCTTGTGATTGGACCAATTGGCAAGGCTAGGTCTTCAATGACATCTCTCGCCCCACTCCAAGGTGATTTAGGCTGATATCATTCTGCGTTCCAATTCCTTGCTGCTTCATGACATGGTGATCGATGCATAGATTGAAAATGATTTGATTCAAGAATTGAAGAAAGAGAGGAAGAACAAGAACATGTCTGTTGTAATGGGAAGAAGAAAATATAGGAAATGAAGGGAAGAATTCTTAGGAGATGAAGAAAATATAGAAGGAAATTGAAGAAAATAAGGGAGAAGAAGCAAGCAAAGAGAGAGAAGATGAAACGAAAGAACATATTCAAGAATGGAAGATGAAGAAAAATTAGAGTTTTTGTGTTTTGCCAAGGGGAGGGAATAATCGAAGCTGTGATGCAGGGAGAGGAAAAGAAATGGAAAATAAAGAATGGATAGCGGGAAAAAGAGAAGAAATTTTAAGAAAGAAAAAAGGAGAAATAGAGGAGAGAAAGGAAGAAATCCTAGGGAAGGAAGAAATAAAACAGGAATAAGGTAGAACAGACGAAGATGAACAAGTAGAGGATGAAATATGAGATTTCTAGAAACCTGATTTGATTTGATGATAGTTCCTTTTTGAACCTTGCTCTGGACGGTGGTACCACATGTTAAATATCAACGCTTCACTAATTACTAAAATAGAGAAATAGGGAGAAGAAGTAACAGAAATAGATTGGGTTGAGAGAAGAAATAGAAAGGGAGAAGATGAGATATTGAAAGACACAGAAGAAGAGAGCAAGAAGAATTCTGTATTTGTTATTGATTTTAGGAATGTCTGAATTCCAAATATTTCCCTTAATTTATGTTAAGAGAATATTTACTTCCTAATTAGCTTGATTAGACATGATATTAATTCCTAATAGATTTATCATGGGGTATAATTTAGCTCTTGATTTTAGGGATTAACTTCCTATTTAGTTCTTACCCGTGTATATAAATATGTACTCTCCTTCCTTTTCAATATATGTACTCTGCTTCCTTTTTAATGTACAATATAAAAAAACACATTCTTCTACATTTTCTACATGGTTGGAGAGAAAATTAAAATTTCTGATTTAGGGTTCATACCCTGTTTTGGTTTTTAGGATGCTGTTTTTTAGGTCACAATTCTAGGGTGACATTTTGATCTCAATGCTTATCTAGGGAGGATGGAAACACACCCATGACTCTACTTGTGAAATCTGGTCGCTGGAAGACCAACGCGTGAGCCGCACTCATTGATCCAAGAACCTTCCACCATCTCACTCCCCAATGCATGAAGGAGCATCTGCTGTCCTCTTCAGCACCGTTTGATCTTGTTGGTGTTGCCTAGAGGTCTACTCATTCTCCAAATTTATTTCGCATTGGGTGTGCCATCTACCCAGTCGATTTAAGTGGTTGCCCATTTGATTTGGTTGGTTTGGTTGCCACCTTAAGTCACATTGTTAGCTTTGTTCTTTTTTTATTGTTTGCTATTTTTGGCAATCCAAAATGTCTGAGAATCGGCTTACAATTGGAAACACCCTTGTCACCTCATCCTATGATAAAAAAAATTCTGGTTGATGCTAATGAATATGCACAGTTTTGCCAGTGCCAAGCATCTTTAAGGTCTCTTAATCCTCTTGTAACTTCCATCATTGAGTCAAGTAACTCCAATGCATGTTTTGTATCTTCCTTTTCCAAATGAGTTATTGATTTTGGTGCTACCGACCATATGTCAGGTAATTCTAATCTCCTATCTAATTTTTGGTCCCGTACATCATTTCCTTATGCCACATTAGTTGATGGCTCACATCTTATGTAATGAGTTCTAGATATGTCAACTTAGCTCCTTCATTGTCTGTTTTCTCTATTTTATGTTTACCTAAGTTCTCATTCAATCTACGTTCTGTTAGCAAGCTAACTCGTACGCTAAATTATTGTGTCTTCTTTTTATTTGATCGTTGTGTGTTTTAGGATCTTTTAACAAAGCATATTATTGATAGAGGATGTGAGTCAGAGGGTCTCTACATCCTGGATCATCATTCACCCATTTCTCTTGCACATCCCAACTCTTAACTCTGCTTGACGTCCATTGCGGGTTGGGACATCCATCTTTCTGTTCTTAAAAAATTATGTCCTCAATTTCAGTCATTGTCTACCTTAGAGTGTGAGTCATGTCAATTTTCCAAACATCATTGCTTATCTACATCTTAGATCAATAAACGAGTTTCGTCCTCTTTTGAGTTAGTGTATTCAGATTTTTGGGGTCTGCGTTGTGTAGTTTCTAAATCTAGTTTTAAATACTTTGTTACTTTTGTTGACTGACTTTTCCTAAACTACATGATTATTTTTAATGAAAAGTCGGTCTGAATTATTTTCTATTTTTGTAATTTTTGTGCCGAGATTCAGAATCACTTGAAAACATCTATTCATATATTGCATAGTGATAATCCAAAGAGTATCTCTCTAGAGATTTCCAAGGCAATTTATCATGAAAGGGGATCGTTCATCAAACCTCATGTGTTGGTACTCCATCTCAAAATGGAATTGCTGAATGTAAAAATCAGCATCTTATCGAAGTAGTCGGAGCTTTCTTATTTTAGATGAAAGTTCCTAAATACTCTTGGGCTGATGCAGTATCCACAACTTGTTTCCTGGTTAATCACATGCATTCTTCTATTCTCCAAGGTAATATTTCTTACATATGTCTTGTTTCTATCTAATGTCTTGTTTCCTGTTGAACCACATATCTTCCGTTGTACTTGCTTGTTGTTCTAGATGTTCGTCTATGGGTAACTGGATTGTATCACTAATCTCTTAAATGCATCTTTCTAGGGTATTCTCAACATCAGTAAGGGTATCAATGTTTTTCTCCAAATTTTAATCGTTATCTTGTGTCTTCTAATGTTACATTTTCTGAGTTGGTTCCATTTTTTCCTCTATCTTCCATTTATGACATATGGGGAGAGGAAGATGATCTCTTAGTTTACATTGTTCATCCATTGCATGGCTTTTGGATTCTTTCTACTCCTTCGACTGCTATACCAAGTTTCCTCCTGTCACTCGGTTTATTTGAGATGATGGGAGGCTCTTGGCTCAAATTCACCACTAGCCTCTTCATCGAAGGATCCTACTCTCACCATTCCTTCTCAATTTGATTTAGATCTCCCAATTGCTCTTTGGAAAGGTACATGTACTTGCACCTATCCTATCTCATCCTTTGTTTCTTAGATCAATTGTCCTCTTCTTGTCATTGTTATGCCGCTACCTTAGATTCCATTTTGATTCCTAAAACTATTGGTGAAGCACTATCCCACCCTGGCTGGTGGGTTGCAATGCAGAGGAGATGCAGGCCTTAGACGCTAATGGTGCTTGGGGTTTGGTCTCCTTGCCTATAGGAAAACGGGCAATTGTGTGTAAATGGGAGTTCACTGTGAAAGTAAATCTTGATGGGTATGCTGCTCGCCTTAAGGCCCTGTTGGTTGCCAACAGTTATGCTTAGACTTGTGGGTTTGATTATTTTGACACTTCCTCTCCTGTTGCCAAGTTGGCTTCATTTCATTTGTTTGTCTCTTTTGTAGCCATTGACACATGGCCATGGCACCAACTTGATATTAAAACTGTTTTCCTTGGTGACTTTCAAGTGGAAGCTTATCTTGAGCAACCACTTGGTTTTGTTGCTCAGGGGGAGTTTGGAAGGCTTGTAGGCTTTGCAAGTGCCTCTATGGCTTGAAACAGAGTTCTCGAGTTTGTTTTGGCAGATTCATTGAAGCTGTCTAACAATTTGCCATGCAAAAATGTAAATGTGATCACTAAGTTTTCTATAAAAATTGTGACAGTGATTGATCTTGTTGGCAGTGTATGTGGATGACATTGTTATCACATGCAGTGATGGTGCAAACATTTGTCTGTGAAATCATTTCTTTAGTCTCAATTTCACTTGAAAAATTTAGGCTCCTTGAAATATTTTTTGGGTATTGAAGTTTCAAGGTGTAAGAAAAAAATTTCTCTCACAAAGCAAATATGTTCTTGACTTGTAGGCAAAAACAAGAAAATTGGTGTTAAGCATAGTAGTACGCAGATGACCCCGAATCTTCAATTTACTACACTAAATAGTGAGGCATTTATGAGTCCACAGATGCATAAGAGATTAGTGAAAAGCAGATCTACTTGATAGTGACTCATGCATGCATTGGATATTCGGTGAGTGTAGTAAGTCAATTTATATCCTCTCCTACTATTGCTCATCGGGAAGCATGTAGATGTATACTATGTTATCATGGACATTCAGACATTGAATGCTTTAATGATACAAAATACGTAGGTTCAAATGTTGATAGAAGGTCAATGATGGGATATTGTGTTTTCGTGGGAGGAAATTTTGGTGTCATGGTGAGCGAGAAGCAAAATGTGGTCTTCTGCTCTAGTGTTGAATATGAGTATCGATCCATGGCACAAGGTGTATGTGAAGTAGTGTGGATACACCAATTGTTAGAAGAGGTCGGCTTCAAGATTTTTTCAGTCGCTAAACTATGGTATGATATTCAAGTTTCCATCCACATTGCCTGAAATCCAATTTTCCATGGACGAACCAAGCATATTGAAATCGATTGTCACTTTGTTTGTGAGAAAATCCAACAGAAGATAATCTTCACATGTCATGTCAGATTCGAAGAACATTTAGTAGACATCTTTACTAAAGCTTTGCATGGACCTATGGTTCTATATTTGTAACTTGTTGGACATGATTAATATTTATACTCCAACTTGAGGGGGGAGTGTTCAGAGAATATACTTCCTAATTAGCTTAATAGATCCTAATTAGCTTGATCTTAGGGTATAATTCTAGGGTTTGATTTTAGGGATTAACTTCCTATGTAATCTTGACCTATGTATATAAATATGTACTCTCATTTCTTTTCAATATACAACAATATAAAAAAACACATTCTTGTACATTTTCTACAATTTACACTAGTAACAAGATAACCAGTAACCACCCTGTTAATAGAATAATTGTGCTCTTTTTCTTTCCAAACTCTCATTCTCAAATCCACTCAGCATCTCAGTCAGCCCAACCTCTCAAGTCAGCCTATCCCATCTCTTTATTCATAACATATTCCTTCGCAAAAGTTGTATTCTATGGTGTTCTGTATTTGGAACTTTGTGGGCAAAAATGGTTGTGAATTGGGTGACTTAATGAATTGATGAATCTTCTCAGTTTGAGCATCATCCTACTTATCTTTACTATCTGGCAAGTGAACTAGGTGTTTGTGTGGAGAAAAGGAATTCTGGGACAACTTGTGGATTTCTCTAGCATTGTTGTCATTTT
>CAOGCB010544198.1:0-21350 GCA_948266635.1 Cnidoscolus chayamansa | reverse complement strand
GTATAGGCAAACAAAAAACTATTGATATTTCAAGTTCAAAGAGTTTTAATGGTCATCTTAATCACACTGTCCATCTAGCATATGTCCAAAGAGTAAATAATATGACAGAGTAGAACAACTAAATTTTATCATATGCTTCATTCATACCACCCACCAACAGTTGTGTCACTTGTACTATTTTCATTCTCATAGGATCCATCAAAATCTTCATCGGACGTGGCAATTGTATTACGGTCACTTCCATTGTCTAAACTCTCAAGAATTGGGATAATCCAATTTCCAACTGTTGTACCTCCAGCATGTGCTAAAGAAACCAAACTGTTACTTTCTTTCTTAACTTCCTCTTGAGGTTGCAACTCTCTTGTATTTCGAGAACCAAGTACGACAAGGTCTAACATTTTCCTCCGAACAGTATAAATGGAGTTTGGTGAAATCAGACACCCTTTGACATATGCTTCTCTAAGAAACACTGTTTGTGCACCTCCCTTTGTTGATATATAGAAAATCCCAGGATGTTTCAAAAGCAATTCTCTCACATTCACTAACATACCAAAATCCTTTCTAAAATGTGTCAATCTTTCAACCTCAACCATCTTCTCCACAGTTAAGCTCAAGAGCTCATGAATTATTGCAACTGCCAGCTTCTCATACCGATCTACCCCTCCACAAGTACGCACCTTAACAACCTCCTTTGTCTCATAGGGTTTCAAATAAGGAAGCCTTTGCCAGTTCTTGATTTTCTCTTTCAACCCTCCCTCAATCTTAAACCCTGTAGGAAAATTAATAGGAAAGGCAAATTTAATCTCAAACTCACTCAACCACTTCTCCCTATATTCCTTCTCTCTCCATTTTTCAACTTCAGCCAGTCCCAAATAATCCTCAGCTTGGTCAACTAGTTCCACTATTTCCAAATCGACTAACCTAAAATGATCTTTATACTTGCCTAAAATTGAGTCCCTAAAGTCTTCTGGTAAACCCAATTCTCTCCTAATCAACCTTAAAGCATGAACATGAAGAATCCCACTTCTGGACATCAACAACAACTTCTTTACTCTCATCACGGATTCCCATTCACACTCCTTGGTAATATTCTCTTCTTCACAAATCAAATCACTCATTTTCTTTGTGATTCTACAACATATATTCCTCCTAACAGGGTGCGTGAATACCTCAAACACGTGAGGGTACTTCTGGACAAATGCACCCACACTCAAGTTCATTCCGATAATGTTTTTCCATCGGGACATCAATTGTATGGAGACATAAGGGCCGCGTTTTCTAGCGGAAATGAGTTCTTGTATTTTGAGGATGCTTTTGAATTTCTTGATGTGAGTAGCGAGTTTGTCTAGTTTAGAGTCTCTCGTTCGGTTCTCCAAGCGGGTTTGAGCGGTATCTGCTGGTTTTCTCCATCTTTTTTGGACAGATGAGTTGAATGGACCAAAAAAGATTGGGAGTGAGATTCTAGTCAATGGATTAGAATGGATTTTGCGTTGAAGTAATTTTTGGAGGCGAAAATTTTCTAACAGCATCATATTATTTGACAAAACCCTCACCAAAAATGATATAGTTTATTGATTTGAATCATCATATATACACCAACTATTCGACAGAAGTTGAACTTGGAATGGAAATTACTGAAAATAACTTACTATAGCCAGTTGCCTCCCATCGTAAGCAGCAGTCTCTCTCCCTTGTATCTCCCATTCTCTATTATAGACTCCCAAAATAGAAAGGGAAGGATGAAACCGCATGAAGAATCAGACATAGAAGCGACGCAATAAAAAACCATCAAGAACAGTTGCTTTTAAAGAGACCTTACAGAAGCTTGTTTAACCAAACTATAATCTGGCATTATGAGCTGATGTTGTGCTAGGGTTTTGGATTGGCAGAATTGGGCGTGGCGGTGGAGCTGGGTTAGCTTAGCTGCAGGCAACAGCGAAACTGAAATGGGACGTTGGTTTAGTTACCTTGTACATCCGCGTTCCTAAGTAAAGAAACAATGGCAAAAAATTTACTGGTGAATATTCAAATCTGAATTCACCGTTATTTGATTTATTATACTAAGTTATGTTATAAATTTATTGTGCCTGTAATTTAAAAAAAAAAACCGAAAATATTTATATTTAAATTATAAACAATAACACTATATAAATATAAAATTAAATAGTATGATACAATTATAAAAAATAAAAAGTTCAAAATAAATATAAATAGTTTGCAGATGAGAAAATTTATTAATATATTAAACAAGTTTATTATTATTAAATATATAAATGAATAAGCTTGATTATTAGATATATTTGTAAGTATATTGGGAAGAGTCAAATTGCAAATTTAAATATTATTAAATTAAAATATAATTGATTTAATAAATGGACCGACCTTTATTAAGAGAATGAATGATATTGTTTTTATGAAATTGAGTATTGAGGTTTATTTAATGAAAATATATTGAGATTAATTTAAATATATAATACTGTTTGTTTTAAGTTTTATATTTAATAGTATTTAATAATAAATGAATAAAATGTGCACCTGAGGCTTTAATAGATGGACTTGTTCATATTGGACCCACTTTTTATGGAATGGACTTATCCCTTTCTAGAGAGAGATTTCATGGATGTTGGGCCTGTTATATATACTCTTCTACCGAAAGGTGATCATATCATCACCTCGTATTTTCACATTTCGATTCGATAAAATTATAAAAGAGTAAATCACGGTGATTTAGCGATAAGTAAATGAGAGATCGGGACTCAGTGCCCACAAAGAGCTCATCCATATAAGTAAAACTCTCATATTAAGACCGCTGAGAATCAAACCCTTAATCATCTACCAAACTGCCACTTGCCTTATGCACTGGCCGTGCATGCATACTCTTCTTCTCAGGAAATGGCCTCAACCATTTTCATTCCTCTAAAATATTTTTTCTTTTTTCAAAAAAGTATTTAGTTTTATATACATACGGAGGAGTTGTTTAGTGGTATGATTCCATCCAATCGCATTGCTTCAGGATACTGATTTACCAAAGCAAGGCTTCTATCTCATGGATGACGATTTTTGCAATGCCGAATTTAGCTATTTTTCTTATAGCTTCAAGCTTCAAACTTCCTTCAATTTCGTTACCTCCATTCTTAAGCTAACATTCAGTTGTTCCCCCCAATAACAATAAAAGATCAGTTACGGGTCACGTCTTTATGAACTTTTTTTCCTAATAATAATAAATAAATAAAAAAACTCACAAATATTTCTGTAAATAATTTCAAGATAAGTTGAATAATTTAAGTAATGATTTAATTCCATGATGAATCTTTCAATTCAGTGTTTAAGAAAGAGGCCCTTTTATTTGCAAACTTGGATCACATGGAATAATTTCATAATCTATAAAATTTCCACAATAATCCCATTTTCCATGTCTAATCAACTGTGGTGAGATTAATCTTCCATGTCCGACAGAGATCCGGACAGCTCTGAATGCAGACCCATTCTGATTCAATCAAGTCTATAAACTAATCCAAAGGCACATAATTTTCATACACCCATCCAGTAATCTTAACTTCCATGTGATGGAAGCTTCCAACGACAGCTCATCTCTGTTTTCTCTTCCCTGCAAACCAAACAAGTTTCCCATTCTTCATTTTGACCCCAGTCAGAACCTCTGGTGGCCCGTCCATCAAATACCCACTTTTTCTCTCTCTCATAAACATCATCTCTTCAAGGATTACCGCAAACCCAGCTGGGATCCTGGAAACTAATAAGGTGCAGAATTCTCTTGCTTTTTATATTCAACGTTTATTGTTTAGTTTTGTTATCCAGAGTGTTTAACTGGGTATGCTTCTGTTTTTATTCAGAGAAATGTGAACAAAGGATTGAGCATCTTTCGCTTGTTTCTTTGTTTCTTGTTGTGGAGTCGAGATGGAGTGTTTTTCGCCATTTGGTCTTCGTGTTTGGTCGTGGGTTTCTCTAGTTCTCTTGCTGCTCAATAGTGGAGTAGTATTCTCGGATTCCAAATATCTGATTGGGCTTGGGAGCTATGATATTACAGGACCTGCTGCTGATGTTAATATGATGGGTTATGCTAACACTGAACAGATTGCTTCTGGGGTTCACTTTAGGTTGCGGGCTCGAACTTTCGTTGTGGCGGAGCCACAGGGGAACCGAGTAGTATTCGTCAATTTGGATGCTTGTATGGCCTCACAGATCGTTAAAATTAAAGTCATTGAGCGGTTGAAGGCAAGGTAATTCTCATTTTCTGCCTATTAGAGTCTTACGCTCTGTTGATAAGTTCTAATCTCTTTTTGTGTATGACGAGGCTAGAGCTTGTTGAAAGAGTAAATGACTTCATGTCTGAAGCAAAATTTAGGAACATGTGAAAACCTGAAAATTGAAATATTGATACGGTGATGGGGAAAAGAAGTGCATACCCTCGATTGCGCAGGAGGGTGTTTTTTTTTTTTTTTCTGCCTTCTGAAATTATCCTTGTGAAATGGCAGGTATGGGGATCTCTATACTGAAAAGAATGTTGCTATCAGTGGTATTCATACCCATGCTGGTCCTGGGGGCTATCTCCAATACGTTGTGTACATTGTAACATCATTCGGATTTGTGCGTCAATCATTTGATGTTATTGTAGATGGAATTGAGAAGAGCATAATACAAGCTCATGAAAACCTCCGGCCAGGATCAATTTTTGTGAATAAGGGTAAGCGGGATTTCCTTTTACTATTGCTGCATTCTTCTGCTGTTTGTAAACTGGATCAAATTTGTGCATAATCTCTAATTTGGGGGTACTTTGTCCAATGGATGAAAAGAAGCTTACAAATTGCTTGAATTTGTGTTCTGGAATTTGGTTTCTCATTGCATGTATCAAGTCTATGAACTTATTAATTTTATTTCAAAATTAGAGATCTTTTATTTGAGATCTTTAATTCTTTTAAGGATCTTTATCTCCAACTTTTATCCTCATATAAGTGGAGTGTCCCCCGGAGTCGGGATTAGTATAACTATTATGTTCCATACTTCCATAGCATTAATGTGTGTGAGTTTCCTTGATCGTGTATGGTTTGTAACTGAGGTAACTTTTGCTTTTGCAATTTTTTGAGGAAAGAACTTTCTTTGTTAATTTTATATGGAGCTTCGAGTTCTCTTTCAGTCTAGTGATGTTATGCCAGTGATCCAAAATGTACTTTCCATTAATTATCACTTCCTTTATCTTCTGAATAACAGTGAATTGCCCACCTTGAACTTATGCTCTTATAGAGAAAATTGTTATTACTTCCTTTTGCTTTCTTTTCTTTTTGTTCCTCTTGTCATTCAGGGGTCTGGTTTTTTTGGTTGTGGTTTTATGTTTTCTCATGAAGGCTTTGGCTTTCTACTGTATGCTGACAGGAGAGCTGTTAGATGCTGGTGTAAATCGTAGTCCTAGTGCATATCTTAATAATCCTGCAGAAGAGCGTAACAAATACATGTATGATGTTGACAAAGAAATGACTCTTCTGAAATTTGTTGATGATGAGTGGGGTCCAGTTGGTAGCTTCAATTGGTTTGCTACTCATGGAACTTCAATGAGTCGTACAAACTCTTTGATTAGTGGGGATAACAAGGGTGCGGCTGCACGATTTACGGAGGACTGGTTTGAAAAGAAAAGTGCTGGCAGCTCATATTCTGATGAAAATGTAGCTGATGGAATCCCGCGAAGAGTCTCAAGCATAATTCCACACCTGTCTAGTAATCGTAAGTTGCTCATTTTGCACTTTTATCAAGAAACTGCATTTCAAGAAGGGCTTGAGCTTGTTTGATCTATGGTTTCAGAAAACAATTTTCATTTTATCTGCTAAAGTTTTTAGCTTGCATAGAAACAAGTGTGGGTGACTGATGTGTGAATTTGTACCTTAAAATCAAGTGTGAATGACTGACTCCAAACATAAAGACAGCTACTCAAATTGTAGTCTGAAAATATTAACTGTGCTGGACTTGGGTCTGGTATCTTGTTATCATGTCTCGGTATGTCTCCAATTCTCCTTCTGTTCCCCATTGAAATGTATAGTAGAAGATAGCAAATGTCATCCTTGTGTTTCTTCGTTGATATTTGTGAACGCAGATCATGAGCTCCTAGAGCTTGCTGCATCCTTCCAGTCTTCTCCTGGTAGAGCAGCAACCAAGATTCTTAATGTTGCAAGACGTGTCAGGAGTGCTCTTAGGCAGGCTGAGAAACCTGGATTTGTATCTGCATTTTGTCAAACCAACTGTGGTGATGTTAGCCCTAATGTGCTTGGAGCCTTCTGTACAGACACTGGGCTGCCATGTGACTTCAACCACAGTACATGCGGTGGAAAAAATGAGTTGTGCTATGGCCGAGGACCAGGGTATTTAATCCTCTTTCTTCTAGTCCTTTGGATGGTATAAGGTGCCTTGAGCCTGTTGTGATACTAAATTATATCTTGAATTTAACCTGACAGTTATCCTGATGAGTTTGAAAGCACACGTATTATTGGAGAGAGGCAATTCCAAAAAGCTGTGGAACTTTTCAATAAAGCATCTGAGCGAATAAAAGGAAAGGTTGATTATCGTCACACTTTCCTAGACTTCTCCCAGCTTGAAGTGACACTTCCTAAACAAGGCGGAGGTTTTGAAGTAGTGAAAACCTGTCCTGCTGCAATGGGGTTTGCATTTGCTGCAGGAACAACAGATGGACCTGGAGCTTTTGATTTTAAGCAAGGAGATGACAAGGTATTCAGTTATTGTCATCTTAACATGTCTTAGTCTCAAATTTTTTTTTATCTCACAAAGCTTGTAATTCACTGTCTGAATGTTTTGCATTTTTTTTTGTTGTGATATTAATTTTAGGGTAATACCTTCTGGAGGCTGGTTCGTAACTTCCTTAAAGCACCAGATAAGGAACAAGTTGATTGTCAGCATCCAAAACCTATCTTACTTGATACTGGTGAAATGAAGCAACCATATGATTGGGCAGTGAGTTGCATTATTGTTTATAGATTTGTTGTGTGACTATGATGTAGTTGGTAATAAAAAATTAAAAATTTCTAAACAAGTTGATATGTATGCTCTCACAAATTTGATCATTATAAAACTCAAGATGGGTAGATTTTACTAGTGATGGTATTTTCAGTTTTTTTTTTCTGAAAGCAATTTATTTATTCGTGGATTATGCAGCCATCAATACTTCCACTCCAGATACTCAGAGTGGGGCAGCTAGTCATTCTTAGTGTACCAGGAGGTATAAACTTGCACTGTTCCTTTTCTGTATTTCCCTGCAAGATTGACCACTATTGTCTTGATGTTATCAATTGACCAATGTCTGAATTTAGATGGGCTGAGAAATTGCTAGTATTTGATAGCCATAGATTGGAAAACATGCCATATTCCGATTTTTATTAACTAGAATCATTGGCTAGGGTGGACCAAATGAGGTCAACTTGAGTACCTGACACCGTCCATTTTGTGAATGAGAAAGCATCCTGACATTTTCACTGGAAAACCAAATTTGACTGTTTATTATTAATTCAATTGCGACATAAACAGTTTAGTCTGCACAATATGTTATCAAATATTTGCTTTAGAAAGTCTAGGTTGATGCGGAGACCAACCCTGCCTTGGCCAGGCGAACTGGCATTGCACAGACAGCCAATTTGGCTGAACATGAACGGGCAGGTCCTTCCAAATTTTGATCTGCACTCTAATGAGTGGACCAGTGTTCATGTTATACTAACAATAAATCTGGTAGGAGAATTATGGTTTATCTGTTTTTGACTCTGATTGCAATCAAGTGGTGGATGTATTATGCTGCTGTAATTGTTTTGATCACCTTCTTTGCGTCATTATTTGTTTGTCCAACCAAGATGCTTCTCAAAGTTCATCCATACATTTCTCTCAAACAGAATTCACAACAATGGCTGGGAGGCGTCTTCGCAATGCTGTGAGGACTTTGCTTACAGGTGGAAACAAAGAATTCAGTGACAATCTTCATGTTGTTATAGCAGGGTTGACTAATACTTACTCACAGTATGTGACCACCTTTGAAGAATACAAAGTGCAGAGATATGAAGTAAGTGTATATTTTAGTTGATGGATAAAAATAAAATAGTTTGACATCCAGTATCAGCCACCGAAAAATCCACTAATTTTGTTGTTTTAAAAACAATTTAGCATTCAGAAAATTATGGTAGGTCAGGCTGCTTTACTTGGGAACTTCTCAATAGCCAAACTAGCTTACCAGCTGGTTTCTATAATGGGAGTTCTAGGAGGCTGTCGAGTGCCTACCTTTAGATTGGTCTGCATGATTTTTAAGCAGCATTTTAAAGGATTATGATCAGCAATAATTGTGAGCCTAAAATAGTAGTCACAAATTTTGTTTTAGAGCTTCTGATAGGGTGCTTTTTAGAGCCACAGTTCATTTTTCTCACAGTGAAATTATTCTCAGGGTGCCTCCACTTTATTTGGTCCACACACACTCAGTGCGTATATTCAGGAGTTCAAGAAACTTGCAAGTGCCCTTCTCAGTGGACAGACTATGGAACCTGGTCCGCAACCACCTGATCTCTTAAATAAGCAAATAAGCCTGCTTCCCCCAGTTGTACTGGATGCAACACCTCCTGGTGTAAATTTTGGTGATTGCAGTTCTGATGTTCCCAGGAATTCTAGCTTCAAGAGGGGTGGCAAAGTAACAGTTGTGTTCTGGTCAGCATGCCCCAGGAATGACCTCATGACTGAAGGTACATTTGCCCTTGTGGAGATCCTTGAGGGGAAGGATACTTGGTCTCCAGCTTATGATGATGATGATTTTTGCCTTCGCTTCAAGTGGTCAAGACCTTCAAAACTAAGTGCTCGTAGTCAGGCTACCATCGAATGGAGGATCCCACAGTCTGCCACACCTGGTGTCTATAGGATAAGACATTTTGGTGCTGCTAAGAGCCTTCTGGGTTCTATTCGCCATTTTACTGGCTCGTCTAGTGCTTTTGTTGTAGAATGATACACAACTTATTCTGATAATATTGCCGCATGTATGTCTTCTATCGAATCTTATCCTTGTATTTGTTTTGAACATGATATAATTGCAGGTGATTTGTGGCTAGCATGGTTAGCACTTAGCGCAGTTTTCAAGTTTTCAGTATTCTTATTTTCTATATATATACCACCTTCAATAAGGAGCTTTTATAAAGATAGACTTGAATCAACTCCACATCCAATGTACCAAGGGCATAGAGCTACCTTGCACTAAACCAACTCCCAATTATTTTATTTTGCTTTATTTATTGGTTGGTTTGACTTTATTCAAAGTGGTTATTTATCTGATGATATTAAAATGCTTCTTATAATAAAAGCAAATAGTTTAAGAGGAGAGCATTAACTGAGGTAAAACAGTTCATATTGCTGTACTCACAGTTTCATGCTTCCGATTAACCTCCTTTCGCAAGGTTGGAATCATTTCAACCAATTTTAAAGGTAATTATTTTTTCCTGATATCAGTTAGTAACACTTCCAGCACTAAGCATGAATAAGAATGGACTTGTAAGCTTACAAAGAAACTGGTCGAATTCCTTGTATAGTAAAATTAAAAAAATCTTCATTCTACGACACTACCAATTGATTTGGCGAGTACATACCCAATGATCAAATGTCCTAAGCCTCAGTTAAAACCTTGAGGCTTAGTCTCATCCTCCTCTTCTTCGATCTTTGGAGCCAAGTAGAACCTGATATAACCCATCTCAGCAATCTTGTACTCGACCACAACAGGAAGCTCTGAAGACAAGCTGATTGTAACTGTGTTTGACAATGGGGTCGCCTTAGTGAACGAGTTCATGTACCTCAATGCAAATGTCAACGAGACTGGCTCATTCATTTCTATGATTGTTGCTTCTTCCGGCTGTAAGGTTATATTGCCCATATATCAGCAAAAGCTATCTCATGATATGGTAGCATTGTAATCAAACTGCTATTTCAGAATATCCACTATCAAGAAAACTGTGATAATTTTTTGCCAGCTCCTCCAAGTAATTTACATTTGCAATGAAAATAGGATATAGGAGAATACCTTATCTACTGTTGTATTCTGCCTAACAACAATATTTGCAGTGCCAATATCACCTCTTGTGGAAAACTTTACTCCTTCCTTCGTCACAGAGATCACAACTATGTCCAAATCAACCATAATTCTCGGAAGTTACGAGGTATATAAATGAAACAAAGAAGCAAGATCTAGAGAACCTATGATAAACATACTTTGACATACCAGTATCACCAATGGTTGCAAGATCTTTGCATATTTTTGCAAACTCAGCTGATGGCATTCTCACAATAGCATGATATTCTGCCTCAGGAATTCCTAGGTGCTCGCTATCTATGTCCATCAGTTTCATCTCAAAGTCGGAAATTTTGTCTTGTGCTTCAATAGATTATTTAAATGGAAAAGAAACAACACAAGATCAGTTGCTTGTCTTGTACAGGAATTATACACAACAGATGAGCAAAAATTACTATTAATAACTACAGTTGTAACACTCAAACATTATATTCTAATTGAAATTTTCTTTTTCTTCCCAGGATCAAGAAGAGAGTAAATTCCTTAATTAGCAAAACCATCGCAGGTCAAACAATTAGAAACCTAAATCATGTAGAACTACATAATCCAAGAAGATAAGAACAGAAAGTTTTCCAATGAAAAACCATAATTAAAGGAGAAGCCCTGAATTTCAACATGTGCAAAGAAAATGCAGATTGTTGCATCTAGACAATCTAAATCTTGAAAACAAACAACCGAAATCAGAAATCTCACTGACTAATATTATACTCTTGGAGGCTCAAACTGATTTATTTTTCACGTTTAAGAATATGTCCCTAATAAATAAACAAAGCACAGTCTTTTTTCAATAACAATCATAACAATATTCTAAAGAAACACATGGATTTTAATCCATGTTCATACAATCTTGATCACTAGTCATGATGGAATCATATAACTAATAAGAACTATATTGCAGAGCCACATGCTAAATACCTTATTTTGCAGAAAATATGCGATCCACTTCTTTATCGATTTCAGTGTTTCTAAAAACCAAGAACCAAGCTAAAAAGGCACAGACGATTGCAGCTTCTCTTACTACTTTCTCTCTTGTTACTCTCTTGAGGAGTACTTTTTCCCTTTTTCGTTAAGTCTTCCGTAATAGGTGTAGAAAAATTCACTTATTTTCATTCAGCAAATGTGGCCACCTTCGGCCAACATAATTTTGCATGGCACGTACGGCAGTTACTTGCCGTTAGGATTTTTTTATATTTTCCAAAACCAATGAATCCAGATTGACCCAAAATGGTTTCCTAGACACAGTTCTTTCATCCCCAACCAAATTCCTAAAGTCCTCAAGAAAACACAGATCACAATCCACACAAATGACAGAGAAGAGATCAGAGAAGCCAATTAAAACAGCAAAGGCCCAATCTCCACAAACCCTAACTAATCCAAAAAAGAGTTTTAAGGATTTAAAGAACATATGAAGTTTAAACAACGTACTAGGACTTTCAAACATGAAAGTGACGGTATCGCTGCCATCGTCAGCCTTGATGGTGATGATGTCATCATTTCCAGAGCACTTCAACATCTTCGACATGTTATTGAGATTCATACCCATGGAAATGTTACGGTCACAACGATAGTGCTCAAACCCCTCCGACCTGAGGAGGAGAGCGACCAGAGCAACATGGCTTGAATCCATGGCCTGGAGAGAAAACCCAGAGGAAGAGCAGTCGAAGTTGGCATCATGGACCAAGTCTTTGATTGCCTCAAGCACCTTCTTCAGAAGGGATCCTTGAACCAGTCTCAGCTCCAGCATCTTCTCTCCACTTACAGGATTGAAATTAGGGTTTTCAGAGAAGTAAAGATGGAGATATAGGTTTTGGGTTTCTTGAGTGAGAATGGTTTAAAAATGGAGCGCGATTGGCATTGGGCGGGATTCTGGAGTTATTAACCATGGTTCCCGCCACCACACAGTTCGCTATTAATGAAGGGGAACGATTGTATAGGCCGTTCGCAATTCTTTATCATGCACCCGTTCTCCGTATGGTAATGGGCCTAATGGAGAATTTTTTGGTCCAAATGTCCATCAGGTCCTGATCATGTAATTAAAGAATTAAAGAAAACAATCATAATGGCTAATTAATACGAACATATGAATTGCGGTGAAGCAGCAGAAGCAGCTCCTGATCATGTAATCACGATGAGCCGTTAAGGACAAGCAAGCAGTGCAAAAACCCCTTACCCAGTTACCTTCAATGGTTAGCCATTAGCCAATTGAAAGCTGTATTTTTATGCCCCTTTTCCTCATAATCACTCTTTCTCTACTCATTTTGAAACCCTGAATTTATTACGCTCTCTTTTCTTCTCTTACTCCATAATTGCCCAAGTCTCTTCCTCTCTCCTCATGGCAGATCTCAAGCCCAAATCTGAGATTTCCTTCGCTGAAGTCTTCCTCTGTAGTGCCTTCGCTGCTTGTTTTGCCGAGGTCTCAGCTCTCTTCTTCTTCCTATTTCTTACCCTTTGTTTTTAGATTTGAATTCAATTTTATACTTATTGCTACAGTGCTTAATAATGCTTATAGTGGCTTAATGATGACTGTTTGATTATAATTGGAATTTTCTTCCTCTTGTTATTTCGTCTTTGATGATCGAAGAGTCTGCTCTAGTGTGAACTGCATTTTGGGGTTTCACCAAATGAGAGTTGACCATGACATTTTGAATGCTTAATGGAACATCGAAGTTGATCGTCTCCATTTTTATAGGTCAAATTATATTTTACACTCAAGTTGATCGAACATCTAAGTTGATTTGTGTCAAAAATAGAAGGGAAGGGACGTTTTTATTGTTCCGTTTTCATATCTAGTATTCCCATCTGTTACTGACGGGCTTCAGCTTTAGTTAACCTGATTTTGTAGTTTTCGGATTCACGAAGATGCCTTCATTTCAGCCATTTGGAGGTGTATTCATAGGAATTAATGGATTTGAAATAGAAAATATTGGCATTGCAGTCTCAAATCTCTACTACTTAACGAGCTGCATTGCAGCATAACTTGCGAGATCAAAATAGCTCATACGGGCTTTTAATCGCTAGAGTAATCACAATTTTTTTTGTTGCTAGAGTAGCTGATTATATTTGCTCAATCTGTTTCCTTTTTCTTCTTGCTTTCTCCCGATCTTGTTTACTATTAACATAGTTATATCTTGCGCTCCTGGGTTTTACAGTTCTGTACCATTCCTTTGGACACTGCCAAAGTTAGGCTTCAGCTCCAACGCAAAACTTCTACTGGGGATGGAGTGATACCCAAATATAGGGGTTCGTTGGGTACTGTGGCTATTATTGCTAGGGAAGAAGGTTTAGCAGCACTTTGGAAGGGCATCACTGCAGGATTGCATCGCCAGTTCATTTATGGAGGTTTAAGGATCGGATTATATGAACCTGTATGTCTTCAGTATTTTGCATCCATGGATGTGACTAATTATTGATAGACATTGACATCCTTGCGCAAATTGCATGTTGGATAGGTCAAAACATTTTTGGTTGGCAGTGATTTTGTTGGAGATATTCCTTTATACCAGAAGATACTTGCAGCTTTTGTAACAGGTGAAGACATTTGGCAAATGTCTGACTGTTCTGATTTCTGAATTGTGTTGAACAATGATCACTTCTTACTTTGCCTTTTGTGTCATTAAGTGGATAATGCATATTTATATTGTCACCTTACTAGAATACCTTCACATTCAACAGGCGCTATAGCAATTGCAGTTGCTAACCCAACTGATCTGGTTAAAGTGCGGCTGCAGGCTGAAGGAAAATCAGCAAGTGGTTTACCTAGGCGATATGCTGGAGCTATAGATGCTTATTTGACCATAGTGAAACAGGTTGGTTTCCCACAATGCAGTAGTCATTTTATTGCTAGTAATTCATTATATTGGCTTAATGGTCAAGAAAAGCCAAATTATTTGGTGTTTCTGCACATATATTTTGTCCGATGGTCAAAGCTGAAGGGTGCTTATGACTCTAAAGAAAATTATTCCTTTTTAACTGTTGGACCCAGCCATGTAGCCGACTGGGATGTGGGTGCCTTAATTTAAAAATAATATTTTCATGATAGTCAATTGAAATGTAAGCACCTCTAAATTCAATTTTTTACCATTGGATAAATTTACAGCTGATCTTTAAAATTCAGCCAAAATTACTGAAATTAAAAGGTCTGAACTTTGTAGCCAAAACTCAAATGTTTGATTTTTATGACCATTAAGCCGTGTTATTTATCCTATACTCAGGAAGGACTAGGTGCCTTGTGGACTGGACTTGGACCCAACATAGCACGGAATGCCATTATAAATGCTGCTGAACTAGCCAGTTATGATCAAGTGAAACAGGTAAAATCTAGCATTTTAAGTTGCAGTTTCATTTATTGTTGAAATAGCCTGTGGCTATAGAATCACTCAGCTACATCATAATCCCGTTTTAGTTTTGCAGTCAATTTTGCAAATTCCTGGGTTCGTGGACAACGTTTTTACTCATCTCCTAGCTGGTCTTGGTGCAGGGTTTTTTGCAGTTTGTATTGGTTCTCCCATAGATGTGGTAAGTGTACTTCGTCCACTTGCTTGTGAATCTGGCAAGCAAGTTTTATCAGCAGAAAAATTGGACACTTTCTTTGTCACTGCTTATAGCCATAATCTCTATTTTTCAAATGGGTCTGTTCCATTTTCCTAGACCATTCTTAATGGAAAACCTATTGAATAGGCATTGTTGTGAAACTTTTTAAAATAATAATAATAGTATTTGGAATGATAATGAAACCGGTAAGATTTTTTGGGTATTGTTTCAATTGAATTTATTCAGAACTCATGAGTGACCATTGATGTTTATCTGACATTTCAGTGTGTTTGATTTGTTTTGAAACTAGGAACAAAATGCAATTGTTGGAATAGGATTTTTTTTTCTTTTTTTTTTTTAGTTAAAAAAGGACAATATAGTTTATGATATTTGTATGTAAACTGTTTGAACTTATATTTACAATGGCATCTATTTCTAAGTATATTTAAACATTACTATTAAATTATATTTCATTATTTCCAAAATGAAGTCAGAATAGAATTATTGAAATTTAAACATATTTCCATTGTTCATTCTGTTTCCAGAAAAAACCAAACATTATCACTGGAGTTTGTGTTACAAATTCTTTCTATCTCCAACTTTTTCATGAAGGTTGGTGACCTAGTTAATCAATACTGGATTGGATGTGGTGCATGCTGTTTTCCAGGTGAAATCTAGAATGATGGGAGACTCATTGTACAAAAGTACTCTTGACTGTTTCATCAAGACAATGAAGAATGAGGTAGCTTACAGTTAACTTGGTCTAAGTTTTCATCTGGATTCTGCACCCTTTGCTATGTCATTTCTATATAATAATTTAGCAGCAGTTGAGGATTCAAAGCTGATATTGGAAACTGTTAACTATTCAATGTTTCTGTAATTTCCAGAAACTGTAGCAAGCTGTTTAACCTGCTTTACCATTACAGGTTATCATGTCCACAGTTAACTTTGTCTCCCTAATAATCTTATCTATTTTTTAACCCAAGTTTCTTAGAAGATTTTGTTTATGCAACTATTCTTAGTGGATTGAAGGGTGAATCAAAATATATAATTACAAGAGAACATTATTCAACTGAAACCATTGCCTTTATTATGCTGGTAGTGACTTACAGCTGCTTGCAATGCAGGGGTTTTCTGCCTTCTATAAGGGCTTCCTCCCAAATTTTGGTCGTTTGGGATCTTGGAATGTCATTATGTTTTTGACTCTTGAGCAGGTAAGATTTGCACATGTGGTCTTTAGCTTTTGGTTTTATTCTTTTAAACATAAATTTTGTGCAGTTGTTTCATTTTGGCTTCGGTTCAATGGTTTGAATCTTGTGGTTGTTTGCAAATTCCTGAGGGGTAAAGGTACCTGAATTTTCATACGTCTAAAAAATGCTTGGGTTTAGAATATCTTTTTATTGTAGAAAACTACTATTTGTCCAGTAGAAAACTACTATTTGTACTTTATTATAATGTAGTAAGGATATTTTAAATCTGATTATGTTGGATGAGACAAAACTAGTTTTTTTTTCTAAGGAGATTAGAATTCAACTGCTCTATTGGTATGCCACTATGCTGATCTGGATGCATTTGGTTCCACACTGTTTAATGATTTTGATGGTGAAAGTACTAATTATTCCTGAACCTATTTCATTGACCACTTTTGTGGAAATCAAGGATTTAACTATTTATGTTATACAAAAAAAGAGAGAGTTAACTATTTATATTCGCCGTAATAATATGATTGTTAGCTGAAATTCACTTCTGTGTTTGGCATGAACACTTTCCAATTAATGTTTTATGTTTCTGCTGGAAAAATGCTACTTGCTGTACCCTTTTTCTTTGGCCATTTCATGGGACATCAAAGGCGTTGGTCTTCTCTTTTGGCTTAACCTGCTCGTAGAAGCCATCCTGTTACTGTAAAAATGAAAAAGACTTCTTCTTATAACTTATTTTCGTGGTTATTGCAGGTGAAAAGAATATTCACAAGAGAAGTATATTATGACTAGTGATAAGTTTAGTAAGCAAGAAGGCATGCATCTGTTCGGTATTTTCCTTCTTCAACTACTGGAATTTTTTCCACCAGAAATAAGGTTCATTGTTCATATTCTTTCATTTAGCTTCAGTGAGAAATGTCTTCATATGTTAGACACAGGCTAGATTTAGCTAAAGGCATCCTTCCACGGGGTCACAAGTTTGTCTTTTCAATTCAATCTGAAAGCATCACTATTCGTCATATTACATTTCAAATTCATTCCTCCAAAACTGACACTATATCCTGATCCTCACATGTTCTTTTGAATGATTCAAACCCTATGCTTTCGAGGGGTTTTTAAACAAGTAGGACCCATTCTTGTAATATTGTGCAACACTTGGTTCAAATGGATCTAATTGCCTTGCATCTGTAAAGAACTCGGATAATGGTTGGGTAATTCATTCTCTCAACTCTTTTTTTTTTTTTTCTAATTTATGTCCTAGTTTTCTCGTGTTTATGCATGACTCGACTCGTTTTTCTAGATGTCTAGTTTCTTGTGTTATTGGCAACATGCAGCATTCGGTAGCAAGTCATTGCAAACGTTAAAAATGACCAATGTTCAGAAAGGACTAAATCTCTCGCAGTTGCCCCTCCTATTGGTCCTGGAGGCTCCAAATTCATATTCTTCTTGCACTTATTATTTTAAGTATATGGATAATTGATTGGATTAGTATGTGTGATTTTCTTGAGGGAAAACTCATTTTTGAGCTCTTTTCACGTTTTTATGCTTCGGTTTTGTTTTATCGAGTCTCTATTATTTAATGTAATGCTATTATTTTTTAAAAAAATAGTGAAATAAAAATTGAATTGAAGGATGTTAAGAATATATTCGATGGCGTTAATTTAAAAAAAAAAAAAAAAAAAAAAAAAAAAAAAGAAGAGAGAAATTCGTTACCGGTATTATAGTCTATTGACTTTTTGAATATCATCAATCGAGTAATAGAATGTTAAGAATATCAAGCATAAACTCACTTCGTTTCTTTTTTTTATAAATGATTTGTGAACTTAGTGTAGTTATTAATAAGAACTAAATAAATGAAATCTTGAATCTGAACTGCTATATTTTCAAGCAATAATCATACTCCCTGCCTGAAGCACAAATGTTTTATTAGAGGCTTAAAAGTTAAACAAGTCTTGAACACAAGACAAACTTGATGGATCAGCATGATATGTTGGACCCCCTGAGGATTTTGACAGCAAACGTTTACGGTAATACAACTTAGCCTTAGGAACCCATCATCCCTATTCCTAGACTCTTAGTAACACTAGCAAACTGTTTCACTTCTATAATCCCTCTCAAGTCCTCTCCCGAGAAGGAAAGTTCCTCAGCTACCCATCACACCCTACGGTACATAAATTACATTTATCGACCGAAATCCAAAACATCTCATTTCCTGGGCACTAGATAAACCGTGGCCTTGATAACTGATCCATTTCCAAGCTTGAACCCAGGACTGACTGGGAACCCCACAACTTGACCAGCTGGAATTCGGCCACCAGAAAATTTCACCACACTCTCCATATATTGCGGATGAAACTCCGCTCCCCTACTTGCCTCAAACTGACTTGGTGCAGGGTCGAGTGAGAATGCCAGCAAGTGAAGCAACCAAATAGCTTTGGCCAGCCCCAAGAACTCGCCATAAAACTCACTCCTTGGATGGCTACCCGCCAATACTTGCTGGCGTTGCTCCAAGTTTCCAAACAGAGACTCCTCCATTTTTGGATGAACAATGGCAGCATACTTCCTGAAGCAGAATTTGCCAAAGTGACAAGTTGGCAAGATCCCAAGAAGCTCAATAGGATCCATGGCTTTCATGTCTCGGTACTGAGTAAAGCAGTCACGGCGGAACTGGTCTGGGTTTAGAAGCGAGGATAGGCTACCATCCATGTAGAAGGTCTCATGGTCGAAACCCTGGAAGAATTTTCGAGATATGTAGGACTCCAGAGCATACTTGGCGTGTTGGGTTACAATGGTGGAGGCAATGGCAGTAGTGTGGTTGCTGGTAGCGTTATTCTCAGTAGTTGCAGTAGCTGCTTCAATGGAGCGGACAGCAGCGGCAATGTCCCAGTGGGCAGCACGCATGAGGGACAAGAGATGTGATGTGAAGGACTTTGAGGCCTCTTTTACCTGGTTCATCGTTATCTCAAAAATATCTGGTGCTGGGGCTGGTGCTGCAGCAACTTTTACAAGTAATCCAGTTATTGATATATCCGCAATTGTTTTTTCCAAAGAAACCTTATTAACTCAAGTCCAGTAGTGATAGAGCAAAGCCATGGAAGTCGAAAAAAGTACCTTGAGCAGCTTGACTGCAGCTGACTCTCCTCTTTGACTGAGATCTCCCTTTCTTTCCATTCGCGTTGCTCAGGCTGGTACTAAGGTTCTTCAGCTTATCCTTCAAATTCTCCACCTCTACTTCTCTCGATTTCACCTCCCTCGCTAGCTCCTCCACCGCAGCCTCATACGGCGCCACCACCTCCCTCAACATCCCCAGTCCTCCGCTACCATCAATTCTCTTTCTCCCTCCATGACCACCGATACTAACGCCCCTCCTAAACCTCTCTCTCAAAACGCCCAGCTTCCTCAGCTCCCCCACTACCGCCACGTCGGCCACCCTCATCCTCTCCGGGTCCCACGGGCAATGCGCCTCTTGTAAACTGGCATATGCTCTCTTCATCGCTGAGACAGAATCGAAAACCTCATTAATTAGCATCTCCATCTCCATTACTCTCTCAATACCCACCATTCTGCTCTTGTTCTTCTCCTTATTCCAAACTCTAAAACTCCCTTTGTCTCCCATCTCCATCTCCACATCCTCCTCTTCTTCTTTCTCAAAGTCCTCCCACTCGTCAGTCTCGTACTCGGACACTTCTCTTTCGTCCCCGGCTACATTCCCGGAAACATGCCTTCCGGGGGCGAGTGGGTGGAGCAAACAGGAAGCCGCCACTCGTTGGATTAGGTCGGAGAAATTCGATACCTTGTTTGCCATTTCTCCTTTCTTCTTAGGCTTCACCTCTCCGCAGCTGCAAAATTCACAAAAAGAAGTGAGGGTACTGCAGGATAATGACGCCGTTCAACATAAAATACATGAACATAATTGCAAGTATTGACAGGTCATACCTGGGAATGTGATCAGATCGGAGAGTGAATCTTGAAGGCTTAACGACCACTGGATCTCTGTCGAAAGGAAAGGCGTAAAACAAGCCAAGGTCGTTGCCTTCAATCTCGAGGTGACTCCGGTGGTCCTGTTGCTTCTTCTTCTTCTTCTTCCTGGAGGACCGGAAAATCAGTATCAGTGATCAGTCACATAAAAGCGGCATCAGGTCCAGCGGTGAGCCGATTGTCGCAGGAATCAGGAAATGATTGGAGTGAAGTGTTTAGCGGAGAAGGAAGCGCGTGATAAGTGATGCGCAGCCTAGTTAATGCTTGTCACGTGGACAGAGAGTGGTCGTCAACGTCGCGTTTCCAAGGTTTCAACTTTGATCCCCAAATTAAAAAAATAAAAAAGAAGTTGATCCGCAAATTATTTCTCTACTTAGAATTGTTTTTTTTTTTATTTATACAGTAAATCTGATTTTTCTATTGCAGTTTTTATTATTTATTTTGTTTTTATAGAAAAATAAATAATCTTAATTATTTTTGTATCTTTCAAAGTGTCGTGAAAATATGAATATGATTTCCCAACTTTTAAAATTTTTAATCATTTGTATAATTTGATTTCTTTAAAATTAAAATATAATCGCCATAATTGTACTCTTGATGGGGTTTGTTGTTTTGGTAATCAAATTAAGAAATCGATCACCATGATGCTCTCTCAAGATCTACCGCCGTTTCAAAGCTCTTTGTCAAACTGCTTCACTGGAGTTACCTTCGCTTCAAGATCTCTCTTTCCACCGCTCAATCCCTTCCAAGTTATTCCTTTGAGAGGATCCATCGACAAGCAAATATCGCGTTGAGAATAATATTGGCCCGTAAATTTATTATGAAATAGATACGTTATATAGTTTTTAATAATTTTTCCTTCATTAACTATTATTTTCTTCTTTTCTGTTGGGGTGGGAGATCACAATAAATTAATTATATCTAAATAAATAAACATAAGAGATTAGTGAAAATTGAATGTTACACTCTAATTTTTTAAATAATAATAATAAAATTGCAATATAATTAACAAAATTTTAGAGACATTTTAAATTGAAACGGTTTATATGATTGTTAACAAGTAGTAGGCTGGCATGTCATTAAACCCAGATGATGAAAAGAGAAGTGGTAGAAGAACAAGGGAAGAAAAAAAAGGTATGAAGGAAAGAAGAGGAGGATGAGTGTAAAAAATACATGCTTTTAGGTGTTACATAGCGTGTGTACAACATATATTATGAACATCGTCGGGAAATTGATGTTTGATTATATCATCCAACGAATAGAGAGAGTCTGATTACCTAATGCATGTGACTGAATTACCTCAACAGAGACCTAATTTCCTCCAAAAGAATGAGTAGCATGAACTAGACTAAGAAAGTAAAGGATAATTAAGAGTAAAATCAACAGCAGGAAGCTACTTAGTATAAAGAAGTGAGAGAATTCTACCTGGAATTGTTGGAATGCATGGAACAAAGCAACATACTGGAGAGCATAGTCTTTAGCAGATTACGGAGAATGATGTAGAAATGGGGCGGGAGGAATAGCTGCATTTATATGTAAAGTTG
>CAOGCB010543788.1:0-21575 GCA_948266635.1 Cnidoscolus chayamansa | reverse complement strand
CAATTATATATCTTATGGGTCACCTCTTCACCTACACGGATCTTCCCATTTAATTAATAAGATGAGTCACCTCTTCACCTTCATGGATCTTCCCACTTATTATAAATGATGGGTCACCTCTTCACCTACATGGATCTTCCCATTTATTTTATCATATGGGTCACCTCTTCACCTACATGGTTCTTCCCATTTTTATGCATGCTATGCTTCATGTCATTCATGCTCTCATATGCATGACTCAACTCATCCTCATTAATCATGTACAAAACCACATTAAGCAATATGCTCATATTTCAACACTTACAACACCTCATCAATCCACATTCACATTCATATTTCAAATAACAACTCAAATGTTACATCATACAATCATTTCATGAATATCACCATGCACATAACAATTATTCCAACATATGGTCATTGCGAAAAGTTGCACAATTACACCATTAGCTCATTATAACAATAATCATCAAATTCATAGTCCAATGCCATCAACATTTAATCACAATATCAAAATATACACTTCACAACTCACAAATAACAAATAATACAAACATCCACACATTTCATACAATATCCTCATGCACAAGGTAGCATGAAGACTCATGAACTAGAATAAGGTATTGTGCACATTTGTACACCATCACCTTATATTCTACTAACATAACTTATTAACATCACTTACCTTAATTAGCTTTCCCTCAATCAACTTTATCTTTATCTCCACTTGTGTTTCCACCTCTTATACCTATTGCACATTACCATTTTCCATCAAGAATTGTCCATTCTTTGCATATGAAAAGTATTCATTTATACTATAAATAAAAATCATCCCTTAGTGTCCCAAAACTAATTAAATGTCTTAACTTTTTCTCAAAATTTTCCCTTGGCAGAAACAATTCGCCGTCGCGAGTCACCATGTCGCGGTCGCGAACTCTCATCAAAAGTTACTGTCGAACCTTTGCCCCTTTTCGCGGTCGCGAATTCCTTTTTCGCGGTCGCGAAGAGTTACTGTCTGCCGTTGGCTTTTCTCGCGATCGCGAACTTCAACTTCGCGGTCGAGAAGAGCTTATGTCTGCCTTTAGCATTTGTCGCGGTCGCGAACTTCCTTGTCGCAGTCGCGAAAACCTACTGTCTTGTTTTGGTCACAATTCGCGCTCGCGAATCCTTAGTCGCGACTCACCTTCCCAACCTTCAAAACCTTACTTTTCCAACTCCAATTGTCCCCAAATTTTGTACACTACTTCTAGATTGAACATTCAAGCTACTCTCCAAGTTTTAGCTCATGTCAAATTCATTTAAGCCACTTTCTACCTAATTCCAAGTCATATCCCAATTTTCACTCCTCACTCACCTACACTTAGCATTTCTAACCCATCACTTCATCAATTCAAGTTATTTCAGTCTCAATTGATTGATTGAAGTTATATCTCACTTTGGTCAAGTTACACTTAAAGTTTCATAACAATTGGACTCCATTTGAGTCACAAAATCTCCAAATCCCTTATTCTGCAGAATTGCTGCTAAATCTTGTAACTTGCCTTAGCTTATCATTTAATCCCTTTTTAATCCAATTCTAGCCAAAGTTCCCAACATGAAACTTTTAGCTAACAACCTAAGCTAGGTTCATGCCCAATTTCACAATTTTATTACTTCATTCAAGGCTCTAAATCCTTTGCAACATTTGCTGTTCTACACAATTTTCCAGAGTTGACAGATTGACCCATGTCTGTTCTTCCTACTTTTTCATCCACCATTTAATCTAGTTTCACAAAATGGTCTTCTAATTATTTGTAGCTAACATCCTAAGCTTTCTACCGGTATGTCTTTTACCAATTTTGGATGTCATTTGGGTCTCCAGAACAGTGACACAAGATTACTGTTCATGCTGTCAAAATTTCCAGATTTCATTCTTCACTTATTTTCTTACTTCTTTCTTATAGCATATCTAGATTCAAGTTCATAACTCATGTTTTTATCATTATAATCCTTTTACCAAATCTCTAGGTCAATTAAAAATTAAACCCTAGTTTTTCCCTTTGTCACCAAAAAATACTTTAACTACTTAAAAGTTATAAAGGTTGAACAACTAACCTTTTTCACCAAACTTTTCTCCTCCTCTTCTTCCTCTTCTTCTTCTTCTTCTTCTTCTTCTCTTCCCTTTCTTTCTTTCTCCTATCTGCTGCTTAGTTTTGTAGGAAATGAGAAATCAATCCTTTAGGATAAGTTTTATACTTATCCAAATCAAACTTTGACTTTTCAACTTTTACCTTTTTACTTTTTACCTTTTCTCTTTCCTACTTTCCATTTCTTTTTACCTTCTTTCTATTTTCATTTTCTAATTCTATTTCCAAATTTCCTTATTTATTTTCATGTTTTTACCATTATATTTTCATCTTAATTCATTTCCCTTTTATTTCCCTTACCTTTCTATCACTTTATTTCATTTCCTTCATTTCTCATAAATTTCATTTATACCTTATTCTCTACTTTCCTACTTCATTCCATCCTTAATTTCCATTTATAATATTATTTCATAATCTCCTTGTTAATCTCATTAGTTTAGGTACCTAATCTCCTAGGCCCTAAATCTGGCATTACAAAAGTGGCTATTAACATCAATTTGTCTCTCAAACATATGAAAAAAGTCCTCTTCAATGAAGAAGTTAAATTTATTATTCTTTTTCAGTATGAATATCTACCAACCTTTTGCTTTTTCTGTGGAAGGATTAGCCACTCAATAGATTATGTAACAAGGTATTTGAAGACCAATCTACACCAAAGAATTGAGAGTGAGTGTATGGCTAGAGTAAATACCATCAGACCTCGAGATTTGGAAATAGCTTTCTTATGTGATGAAAGTGGATGTTACATGCATGATATATTGAGCTTAATTGTCTTACATAGTTCTTAATCTACAATTTAAATGGATAATGGGTCCAATTCATATGGAGACAATTCATGGATGCACAAATGCAAGATGAAGATGTTGTAAGTCTTGAAAATGACATGGTTAATGGATGCACATATGCAATATGAAGATGTTGTAAATGTAGAAAATGAAGATGTAGTAGTGGTGATTTAGTTGTGTTGTGACAAAATTTATCTTTGGTTACCATTATTTGTTTCTAACATCATTTTATTGATAAATGGAGATTGACTAGTTTTTATAGTTTCTTAGAAAATGGTAGATGTTAAGAGTAGTGTGATTTGTTAATTCATTTAGCAAGTAAATAATCACTTCCATGGGTCTTCATTAGACCACTCCTATAAATTCATTTAACAATGGTAAACTACTCAATCTATAAGTGACAATGCTAGACCACTCCCATATACTTTTGGATATGGAATGTCGTATGTGGCCACTAAAACCTAAAAGCTTTCACTTTGAGAATTTATGGCTAACTCATGCAAGTATCGTTGATATTTGTAAGGAGTCATGGGAGGCATACAACAAAAGACAATGGCTTCACATAATTTATAAGATTATACCAAATGTGCTTACTGATAAGTTGAAGTTTTTGTTATACCGTTTAATCTCACCTACTCAATTTTTTGTTATCCTGAGATGTCTCATAATAAACAATGTCATGATTGCATTCAAGATTATTCATCATAGGAAATGTAATACACAGAGTAAGAAAGGGGAAGTTCCTCTTAAGGAAAATATTAGTAAAGCACATGATCGAGTAGACTAGGGATTCTTGGAACAAATACATAATTGGGATTTGCAAGGAGATTTAAGGATCAAATTAGACTTAATGGCACATTAATAAGGTATCTTGTTGCCCTAAAAAATCCTGAGTTATCATTACTGGTAGAGAGCTTCAACCAAATGATCCTCTTTGGCCCTATTTGTTCATTCTTTGTGAATAAAGCTTGTATATTTTGCTTAAGCAATAAAGTCTAGAGGAGATATCCATGAATATGAGATTTGTAGACAAGCTCCTAGGATATTGCACCTACTTCTTACATATAATAGCTTTTCGTAGAGCTAAAGAATTGAAACATGGAGTTGTCAAAAGTATTTTACACACCTATGAGAGTCCTCTAGACAAGTTACTAATTTACAAAAGTCAAGCATCTTTTTAGCTCCAATATTGTTAAGGAGAGTAAGGCTATTCAGTTTTTCTCTTTTTGATCGAGAAACTTTTGAAAAAAAAAAGTATTTGCATGTTTAGAGGAGATAACATAGAAGAGAATTAACTATTGGCAAAGAGAAATTTCTTTTAGGGGCAATTAAGGAGATATGTTGTCCCTAAATATAGTCTATGAGGGGAGTGAATTAGACTTTTAATTTTTTTGAGACACTTGCTCTATATCTTGAAAAATTATAGCTAATTCAAATAGGTTTATCTATGTGAGCATGAAAATCTTTCAAGGGCAATATTCACTAAACTTGTCAAACTAATATAATGAAATTTCCTCAAACCAATTTCAACTCAAAGCAAACATTTAATATTGAAGCACAAATATCACAAGATCTATATATTCAATAAGAGTAAATTACTTAAGCTCATAAACTTAATAAATATGCAAAATATAAGGATATGAGAGTTAAAGAGATTGAACACAAAATTTATAATGGTTAAAATCTACCTAGCCTACATCCACTCTTCTCAAATATTCCCTTTAAGCTTTCACCATCTTCTCTTTTCATGAGTAAGAGAAAGTATTTTGCAACCTGAAAACCTTCACAAGGTGTTTGCAAAACCTTTTACAAGTATTCTCTCCAATACTCAAATGCTCTAAGCTTCACTATGTGTTTGAGCAACCCTCACAATTTGCAATCAATAAATGTTCATAACTAAACTCAAACAATACAATTAAATGATAGAAGGTTGATTTGTTAATTATGCATAATAAATAAACTTTCTAGCTTAAAAAGAAAATAATAATTGAAAATTTATCACAAGAGTATTTGAACTTCTATTTGCATTCAAAGGTGAGTAAATAGTATAGGTAGGATACATTTATTCCTAAAATCATGTGAATTTTAGTGTTTCTAGCTATTATTTTGTCTTTTCTACTAATCAAAGTTTGTCTTAGTAGCAAATAAATTAGTAACTAATAGATTTGCTACTTTTTTTCCAAATTTTCTAAACTTCATGTTTTTCTTTCGAGACTTTAGGGAAATTATCAAAACATCGCTAAATGAGTTTAAAACAGTGTCCAAGACATATGCATTTTGAAAACAATGAGAGTTGAAATAGTTTATAATTGGCAATTCAACTCTCATACCTTTTACAAGTAGCCTATTATTTAAGGGTTTTTTATGTCTTCAATTTTCTTCATAAGTCTTCATAGTGACTTAGAGAGCATGCTTTGACTTTAATTTTCTTTGATAAATCATGTCCTTTCTTCAAGTAGTTCTAATTGTGATTCTTTCACCATCTAAAAGCTTCAAACACATAACTTGTCATTTTATTAGTTAGATGCTACTTGAGTTTTGTGATCATTAAAAAATATGCTCATTGAGCTATGAAGTTAATAATATATTACTATAATCTATGGCATAATCTATCCCTTCCTACTCTATGAGTATAATTACTATTGTAGTGTCACTAGGTGAGGAGTTATAGTAGACGGGGAACTCATCCTAATAGGGCTTAAAAGGGAGGGAACAAAAGCGTATACACTAGTTATCTTGGGAGAATATGTGTTTGGGGAAACATATAGCGGTATGGGTTTTGAAATCTTAACTACTATAATATAATAATACCTAGTTCACAAAATTGGAGAATTCTTTTTTCCAAGTGATTTACTTATTAGAGTCTTCAAGACTAAATATTACCCTTGTAACACTAGATACTTTTTCGTTATCGAAATTCAAATTTTTGGGATGAAATATTCTCGAAATATTTAGAAATCAGACTAAAAAGAAAAAGAAATAAATAAATTTATTAAGGACTAAAATGTGAAAAAAAATGTTAAAAGATGTAGAAATGATAAAAATAGAAAATGAAATGCATAGAGGGGCAAAAGAGTCAAATGGAGGTACACATGGAATTGGAATCGAACTAAGGGTTCGAAGACCAACCTTAGTGCCGAGCCATGTCCCTTTAAAAGGAACATGACCATGATAAGAAATGGCTTCTTCATTGAAACCATCTCTAGCAAAGCTACATTATGCCCAAATCCTCCTAAAATGCCATAAATCCATAGACTAGGTTCCAAAGAGTGAAAAAGGTGAAGATTCACCAAAGGAAACAAAGAAAAAGGCAAGTTTGGAGTTGATCAAGCTTCTACCAAGTTGAAGGAAGAACATCGACGGGAGAAACTTGAGGAATCGAGCTCTCCTTCATTGATTTCCTTCAAATCAGGTTAGTTGAACTCCTTCTAATGCACCTTTGATCGATCACAAAATCTTTGTCATCAAAATCATCTTCCAATTCATCTTCATATGATGGTGTGGGCATCCTCCTTGCCTTTGAAATATTTTGAGTAGACCCTCAACGCATGGTGTTAATTTCAATTTGTTACTTCTCTAACTTCTCATTCATATTGCCAAGAACCTGTTGAATTCTTTCAAATTATTCCTGCATTGTTTTAAGAATAAACTCTTAGTCTTTTCACTACTAGTGCTCTCTTGTGTCTCTATTATAAAGAACTTGAAATTTATTACGCAAAAGAATAGCAAATACTACAACCTCATAACACTCTCTCCTGTGTTTCACTCTTTTAATGGTTGCACTCATGTTTCGTTCAAAATAAGCTTTCCCCTCTTTTAAGCTTGCACACACTTGCATTTTACTACTCAATCTCTCTTTAAAGCTTGCAAAAGGGTTATTCTGAACAATAATAACTATGTCCAAAAGCACTCAATTTCAATTTAGAATTCACAATTGAACTCTTAACAGCAAAAGATTGGCACATGAACACTATAAACAAATAAAACTCTAGCAAACAAACGACCAATACACACTTGAAGGGAAAGAAACATATATCTGATTTTTTTAATTAATTAGGTAGCAAAGAAAACTAAATTGATGCATAAGAATTTAATAAGATGCAATTTGGTTGTCAAAAGAAATAGAGAATTTAAGATGCAAGGAAAATGATGAATAAGAAAATTATGTGGGAAACTTGTAATTTCCAATCGAAATCACAAATTACCACTCCAAACACTTAAACATTAGAAAGAGACGATTTTAAAAGAATCTCAACTCAATTGATGTGAGTCAAATCTAAATAACTCTAATTGAATTATACAAAACTTGATAAATTCAATTTGCACAAACAAGCTATAATGCAAATATGAAAATTTGGACATTTTTTTTATTTTTTTAATATATAGGTCAAATTTGTAGAAAAAATACTCAAGTAACCAAACACAAGGATATGTAATGATCAAACACTAAATTTGATTTAGAATGGCCTAAGAACTAGATAAACAATAATAAAAGATGATAGAAATAATAGAAATAAAAATATAGATAATTACTTAGTAATTCGAAGCTTTGATATCAAATGATGCAAAACCTCAAGATCAGTCACAATCTCACAACTATTCATTAAACTTTTGAACCAACAAATGGAAACAATCAACATTCTAATTGATTTGTTCTTACACCTAACCTAAAAGAACTTAAAGAAAAATATGAAGAAATCCAATCAAATTAAGGTGCTAACAATATAAGAAATAAGAATTGAACTTGGGTAGCAATTGAACAATCAACCACAACCCAAATAACACCTTATTTATAAAGATAAAAAAAATCTAAAGAAAAACTCTCTTTGAATAAAGAAAACTCTCAGATTTCATTTAATACCTCAAGAAAGAAGATACAACCCCTATTTATAGCAATGTTTAAATAATACAATGTAAATAAATAATTTTAATCATTATTTAGTCTCCTAATATATGTAGATGGAATGTTGGTAATGATGAACTCTTCAAAGTTGCTTGGACTCTTCAAATTTGAACTTTTTCCTGGATAAGATATCTACAAATTTTATTTCATTCTAAATAAAAATTACTTAAGCTGATTATATAATTACAAATCACAATCTAGCCCAAAGAATAAACTTATAATATAAAGAAACTAACATAAAGGAATGCGCTTAAAATTGGTTTAAACAAGCCCAACTTGTCCAAAGCAAGAAAAAAAAAAAAAAAAAAAAAACAAGTTCAAAGTAAGTCCAAAACTAAAATACAAGCCCTAAAATCTAAGCTAACTAAACTAAAGCTCAAAATAAGTCTCAAACTAAAAAATAAACCCTATAAGGTTCTCAATGCTGTCATTCTAAAGTTTTTCATATTTGGACAATCCTTTTTCAATCCAAAATTTCACAAAGAGTTAAAGTTGTTCCTTAAGGTGATTAGCCTGAGATATCGTAATTAGACTTGAGAAATCATCTATATCTTAAATGTCCTCTTGTGCATAGGGGACAACATTGTATCATTAAGGTTAAGTCAACTAATATTTTCAATTTCAACTTGATTCAATACTCATGATTATGATAAAATTCAAGTTACATTTGAATATATTTGAATCAAATTCAAATAATCCATTAAATTAATGCTAAAAATAATATCAATGGATTTTGCAATAGACCCATTTATTGGCTGGTGATAGCAACCATATTGCTGAGGCGAAATGAGTTTACTTTTTTAAAGGGAAAATACTCAATCTTCCCCATATATTTTGCTACTTCAACTATAAATTTGAGTTCTATTTGAATATACTAGAATTACATTGTGACAATAAATACATTGTTGGGAAAATTGACTTCCCCATTTTATAGAAAAGAAGTTAAATGTGGGATTAAAAAAAATCCTAATTCCAAACCCATATGAATTTTTTTAATAAATATTTTAATTTAATTTTTATTTCAAGTTCAAGTTTTAAGTTTAAACTTCATTCGAGTCTCAACTTAACTAATATTTTTCAAGTTCAAACTTCAAAATTCAATTTGATTTGAATCTTAATATTAAGGCTTGAGCTCAACTTGTTATTATTATAATAAAATTCGAGTTCAATTTAAAATATGTCCGAACTAAATCAAAACACCTACTAAAATTATAGTTTGTATTAGAAAGTCATATAAATTTTAAAAAATTAATAATATCAATGAATTTCGCACAAGAGTCATGTTGACTTGTGACAACAATTATATTATAAGAGAAGGTGAACTTCTATTTTTGTTGGGAAACACTCTATTTACCCTCACATATTTAACCAATGTGATATTTAAAATTCTTAATTACATATCAACATTTCTTTTTTAATTAATAATTTAATTTAATTTTAATTTTAATTTTATATAAACAATATTATAAAAAATCAAAATAATATCTTTTCATATATTAAAAATATTAAAATATTTTTAATTCTTAAATAATATTAAATTTGATCTATTTTTATTTTCTTTAATAAATATTTTTATGAATTTTTAAAAATATTTAATTTTTAAAAAAATATTATATGATATCACATTAATACTCCTAAATTATCTACCCATCTTATTTTAATGATAACTGTAACATTGACACTTTTTCGACGTTGAATTTTGAATTTCCAATCGGAATATTTAGAAATCAAGCTAGAATTGTAAATAGGGACTAAAATATTAAGTTAAAGACTTAAAGAATTAAAATATGAATTTCAATGATTAAATGGAAAGCTGGGAAAGTTGAGGAATTAAAGTAAATGTTGGTTAGGGCAAGTCTGAAAGACCATGTTTGGCCGCCGAAACTAGTTTGTCAGCTCCATTATAAATTTTAGAGATAGCTGGCCAAAGTAGAACTTTTGACAAGCTTCACACTTCTCTTCATTTCCTCTCCAATATTCAGAAACTCTATAGAAAATCTAAGTAAAAATTCAAGGTAGAAATCAAAGGAGGTTAAGCTAATTGAATTAAAGAAAGATTAAAGAAGACAAAGAAGGGAGAAACTTGGAAGAACTTGAAGGAAAGAGGTTCAATCCGAGTTTTCAACTGATTAAATTCTTCAGTCCAGGTTAGTTGAGCTTAGAAATGATGAAATATGGATTTGAATGTAACATACAATGGAAATTAGGTTAAATTAAAGGATTTTGAGAAAAAAATATAAAATGACCAAAAGATGAACTAAGGATTAATGTATGCATATTAGAATGTGTTCAATGATGTAAAAAATGAGTTAGAAGAGTTAAATTAGAAATGCATGTAAAAAAATTATAGAGATGAAAAATGTTCAAGTTTGTGAAGTTGTATCAAAATGATATATTTATGCATGCATGTGGTTAAAATGAGTTGAGATGTATTGAATGAGATTGAGGATGATGTGTTAAAGTTATAAAAGTGTAAATGAAATTGAGTTGCATGTGTTTGGCATGTTAGTCATGCAAGAACCAAAATTTTGGTCACTGCCAAAACCTAAGTTCGACAACCTAAAGTGAGGTTTAGGCTGCTGAAACTGGAAACAACTTATAGGGAATGATAAAAATCCAGCTTCGGCCATTGAAGATGGACTTTCTGCTGCCAAAACTGATGGCATATGAGGCTTGTGGCAGCCGAACCTTACTTCTGAATGATGGACTTTCGTCTCTATTCAAAGGACCTTTGGTTGCCGAACTTGCTGCCGAAAGTCCTTTCCTAATAATTTTAACCTAAATTACAAGAGAATGTTCATGATATATTTATACTATATTCATAGAGGTATATGGGATATTTTAAATATGTTTTGAGACTCAACATGTTTTAAATATATTTTGAGATCAAATGTTGAGTCTCTAATTCGAAGTCTATAACATAGGATCGAACGCCGGAACTCAGGGACACTAGTGACGAAATGAGAATTCGTCAAGTACGTCAAAGTTTCAGGTGAGTGGATACTTACTAAATGTTTTATGATACAGAAAAATGAATATTTACGACATGCTCATGCATCACAGGTATTACAGGTTGTTTTGTATTAGATCACGAAATATGTTGCATTGCATTGATTTATGATATGTGAAAGGTAAAATTGGATGACCTTAAATTCCATATGTTTATGTTTGTTGACCATGGATGATATCCCTAGGTTTGTCCCTTAAATATGTATGTATGTCCTTTTCGGCATGTCCTTCGGGATGTACCATGGACTGTCCCGTGAAAGAAATAATAGTGAGTTTAGGACATTCCAAGGGATATCGATATTTATGTTTATGTATATATAAGTTCAAGATGGCCAAAAGGAGCTTCTTGGTGCATATTTATATTTCGGATGGTTCCGGAAAGATGGGTTTGCCAACTGGAACCTACTTAGATATATTGGTGACAATATTATCTAAGGTAAAATATTTTACTATGTTGCATTTACACGAGCATGAAAGTAATACTTTTATGTTTATATTTCATATATCTGCTCACAAATCTATTTTAAAATAGCTTACCCATTTTATGTCTTCTCATCTCATCTCTTACTCCCGATATGTCCTCTCATCACATCTCCTACTCTTGATCCCGTTTTTCACAGGTATGCAGAATATACCAAAAATCAAATAGTAGAATTGGATGTGTTACTATGATAATTTATTTATGTATGATTTACTCTTAGGTTATGTAAAATGTTTAATATAAATCATATGTTTTATGATCTCATGCATAACTATATTATGTTGGATTTTAAGTACCTATGTTATGTTTATTATGATGATATGTACGGATACATATAAGACACTTGAATTAAAAATTTAAATATTCTTTGTGTTACCTTGTACATAAATCCATTTCATGCATGAGATTTACATGTTAATGTTTAAGAAAATATTAGTGGAAATGTTAAAGTTGTGTTATGTTAACGATTTATTAAGATTTCATTCACTTTCGAGTGGTTAGAATTCTAATGTTGATAGCAGTTCGTTCAGTCCGGTTGTTAAAATAATTATTTATTAAAAATATAAATTTATATTTAATAATATAAAATTAATAAATATTATTAATTATTATAATTTAAAAATTATAACTATTTAATTTCTATAATTTTAATATTATAAATTATTTAGTTCCTATAATTTATTCGAACCCTAAAATTAATAAAATAAAATAAATAGTTAATAATCCGAAAAGTCAATAACTAATTAATGTATTTTTTAAAATATATAAATGAATTAATTAAATTCACTAATATTTTAAAATATAATATATATATCATAAATTAAAGATTTCAATAATTATACTTTATAAAAATTATGGGTTAAATATTAGACATTTATAAAATGTTAGATGTTATATAATAAAAATGCATTAGAATACAATTTATTATTTTAGTTTTTTTTTTTTGAGTTGCTTCATGAATAATAATATTTAGTTGAATGTAGATTTTGGTAAAAAAAAAATAGTGAAATGAGTTGCTCAATTCATATAGTATTTTTGGGGGGGAAACAAATTCTAAGAGAATAAGAATACATAATTTTCTGTTCATGTGTCAATTTTTCTAATTTTCTAAATTTAGCTAAGATTTGAAATTTTAATTTTTAAATTATTTTCTTCCATTTTTCATTTTTTTGTTTTTTTTAAATATTTTCAAATGAAAAAAATATAAATACTTTTGCAATTATATTATTTTTATTATTTAAATTAATTTTATAATTATTGATTTTACTTTTTCATATATAATTATAATTATTAATATAAATTTCATTTTAATTATATTCTGTACTTTTAAAAAAAATTATATACAAAATTTTAATATTTAACTACTTTTAGAGTTTTTAATTTTTCATAAATGGTTATCAATATAATTCTTATTAAATTTTATTTTTTAAATAATTTGATAATTATAAATATAATTCATATTAATTTTAATTTTTCATATATCATAATAATAATAATAATAATAATAATATAAATTATATTTTAATTTTTATATATATTTTTAATAAAATTATATATATGCATGATCTAATTATGTTATTTAAATCATATTATATTAGTATTTCGAATATTATATGATCATTATTAATACAAACTCTTCAAAGTCTCCTTACTTTGAACTTTCCTTCACAATTCTTTTAATTCTCCTTTATTTTGTATCTTGATTTACTTCAATTCTCTTAAATTTCAATGGTTTTATTTTCTTTGAGGTTGAGAGATTGAGAGCATTTGTGAAAATTGCCAAATTCTCTCTTTTGGTCGGTTGCTTCCACTATTTATAGTAAAGGTGGTAAGTAAGGCTTCGACGGACGAACTTGTGCTCAACGACTAAACCTGACTTTTAAGGTTTGTCCTAGCCAAACTTCACTTTGATTCCTCAATTTTTTTATATTTTCATCTTAGTCCTTGAAATCTTATATTTTAGTCCTTAAACTTTTATAACTTGATATTTTAATCCCTAAGCACTATTTTCTCCTAATTTTTAAATATTCCATGAATATTTCAGTCGAAAATTCAAAATCTGACATCGAAAAAGTATCGAGTGTTACACAGATCTTTTCTACATCATGTATTTCATTACTCCTGCAAGTGAGATATTAACTAGAATCATTACCGGATGATTAGATTCATGTAAAACTCACTGTTCTTGGAATTGTTTTGTGTTTGATTGTGCCTTTTTCGAAGCTCTACGATGATTATAAGCTCTGATTCCACAGTGAGAAATAGAAACTATTTCAGAAATAAATAACTGTTAGGTAACTAAAATTAGAAATCTATAAAACTCAACTAAAATAAATATTTTTCATTAATCTTTTAATATGTAAGGCATAATCTATTTACACTTTAAATCTTCCTAACTAGTTGGCTTTAATTGAGACTCATTTTATACTCTATTTATCTTAAATATAATTCTTTTTTACTTGTATTGAAATGTACTATATAATAAAATACATTATTTTTTTATTAATATTGAAATGACAATTTGGCTTTGACCCGCTAACCTTGTATGAGACATCAAAAAATATCCACAATAAGTGATAACATCATTCTATAAGGTTCATACCATTTTTATGGTTGATACATGCAACAAAAATAACTTATTCCAATGCTTTTTTAACAATTCAAATAAGAAATATAAGCAATAAAATTTATTATGTAATTATTAAGTATGCAAATATAAGCGTTGAACCATTTAAATTTATTTAACAATATTTATTAAAAAGCGTTTGTATTTAAATGATAAGTCTTCATTTTTCAACGCTTTTATTATTGCGTTGCTATTTTTTAAAATTTATCATTATTTTATATAAAGTATTATAAAATTTAAGTTTATTTAATAATATTTATTAAAAAGCGTTAGCATTTAAATGATAAGTTCTGATTTGCCAATGCTTTTTATTATTATGTTGTTAGTTTTTAAATATTACTAATGTTGTTTGTTTAAAGTGTTGAAAATTTTAAATTTATTTAACAATATTTATTGAAAAGGGTTAGCATCTAAATTGCTATTTTTTAAAATATTATCAACATTTTTTTATTACGTTGCTATTTTTTTAAATATTACTAATACTTTATTTAAATTATTGGAAAATTTAAATTTATTTAACAACGTTTATTAAAAAATATTAGCATTTAAATGATAAGTCCTTATTTACCAACGCTTTTATCATTATGTTGCTATTTTTTAAATATTACCAATATTTTATTTAATGTGTTAGTATTTTCAAATAAAAATAAAAATTATATTTTACATATTACTATCTAATTTTAATTAATATATATTAATATTAGTAATTTATATATAATTTTTATGTTAATAAGTAAATATATATTAATCAATTTTTTTACTAAGACATATATAGCATAAATGATATATAAATATCAAAAACAATTATTTCTTTAGAAAGTTATATCACATTATATGTGTATGAGTTAAATAGTGAATATATATATTTATTAAATAATTTTTTACGTCACTTTTTATTTTATTTTATTTATTATTTTCTTAAAAAATAAATCACATCTGCTTTGCTAGCGTAAAGACATAATGAAAATTTTATTTTTAAAATGAATTTTTTATAAATATTGAGTATTGAATTTTTCAATTACAAATTCATTGCGTATCATAATTTATTTCTTCATATATTATTAGATCAAAGTGTGAAAGCTCTAAGACAATGACTTCTACTTTTAGGACCAAGAGTCATTGGAAAAATCTCTAAAAAAAAGTGCCCTTTGTCTTTATAATAACATAAATAGACTGAAAGGGAATATTGGATCATTTTAATTTATGATATATGTGGAGATAGAATAAAGATAGATAACCCTCTTTTGTTTGCCCTTCACAATCTTCTTCTTTTTATTTTATTTATTTTTAAAGACCTAAATATCACTCACCTTTATTGCGTTTCCATTACAACAATAAAGTGGATTTTACTAACTCATTCACATCTCTCAAAATAAATGATTTTTTTTAATGAATATTCACATTCTTTATGTAAATTACTAAATCTTTAAAGTAATCAAATTACAAAATTAGTATAGTTTTGAAACTATTTATAAGAGTAATGTTTGCTTCTAAATGTCCATTTGAAGAAATTTTTTTAGTGGAAGTAGGATTGCATTTTATTAGAATAAATGCTTCTAAAAACACCGCTTTAATTTATAATTTCAAAAGAAAAATAAAAAATGCTACTAAAAATATCATTTAAAGTGATGCTTTTCTTGCTTTTGAAAATATTAGTTCAACTGACGTTTTCAAGAGCATTCTCAAATTTTATGTAGCACCTTCTATCTAAACTAATGGCATGCGTCATTTTACTATTGTTTATATCAAATGGAAAACTTGCATGAGTTTTCTTATTTAAGAGACTTTTAACCTGTTATCTTTAAGCCTGTTTTTCGTTATATATACATATATCATTACTATTATACTTGTCTACTCTGAATGTCTTTGATGTTGTATCACTACTTATAAATCTTATGTATATATTAAAATTATAAGGAGTATAAAACGTCAAACTTTGGAGTTTGACCGACTATAATGCTTTATGAAGTTGTTGTGGATATCTAGACAACTTTCTTATTCTTTATTGTCTTTTTTATTTATGCCTTGTAGAAACCAATTCATCGAGCTTTCGCTCAGTAGGTATAAAGACATTTAAGGAAACATACATTTATAAATACTATAAATTATATTTCGTACTCAATACTAATGTCTATTAGGCAATATTTTCTCGGTTATTTAATTATCAATCATTCCTACTTAAACACATGTCATACATGTCACACCCTATTACCGTGCTCATATATCATGTTCTTATGTCATTATTATATTAAATGTGTATCATGTTTCATTAGGTGTCTATTAATTCACTACTATACATGTCAGTTTATTTCATATGTCCATTGCCACCTTGTGTGTCTATCATTATAACTTGAGTGTCTATTAAATTAGCATATAGATTTGTCATATATTTATCATAATCTTTCATATGTATGTTATATCATTTTTACATGTTTGTCATTTCATTTTGTGTATCGTGTCTTATTACATGAATAACATAACATGTTAAAAAATCATGTACACTTTACCTCTAACAAATAGCACATAAACATATTAAATAAATTGAAATATGGACTTTTGTTTCCATTCTTTTTGACATACTATGAGTTCATGCCATCTGCGAACATATTATGTCATTTCATTTCATATAATATCATATGATAACATTACAAACATATGTCATGTCATAACTATATCTAATATAAGCCATTTCATGTTTTGTAATATGCTTTATATGGACATCACATTTTCATATACTTTATAAATGCATCATTTATGTATTTTGATATTGTATGATCATGTTTATACTATCTATTGTCTGATTATGTCATGTTTACTTCCATGCGCTCTTGCATATGATGCCATAACTATTTTTACTATATCTTTTTTGTTTTCAAATATTGTATTATACTTTCATGTCACTATATGTGCCTAACACTATATACATGTGACGTGATTGTATTCACTTCCTAAATGATCTTTCACAATTGTATGCACTATTTGAGTGCATTTTATAATTGTATGTAGTATATGTATGCATTTCACATTTGTATGTATTGTATGAATGTGTGGACACAATAATTTATCCGACACCCTAATAACGCCACGGGTGGACATTGGGCCTAAAAAGAAACTCCAAAGAGAATTTGGACTTGGATCAGGCCAAAGGTTAGTAACAGGCCTAAGGGGGCAGAACTGTCAGCCGACAACGTGCCACAACCCGCAGCGAGATATTATGTCTCGCCCACCATGAACAAAGACATGTCTCTCGGTGTTCCCATACAGCGATATAGGGGACGGACCCCTGGACACCATGAACTGGGCCATTCCATTCTCATGATGGCTGACGAACCTTAGCCTCCACAAACAGAAATTTACCTTCAATCTTGGCCCTTCAAGTCTCATCAAGATTAGATTAGCGATATAAAGGGATGCCAGTGTGGCTCGTGCCATGTGCCCGTTTAGAGCTTTCATGCCCACTCAAGAAAGTCCAGATTCATTTCACAATGAGTACCGTTGGATTCATCCCTCTTTTAATCTCGGTCATTGGATGAAGATAGTCACTTCCCACTAAGCAAAATCCCCTTCAGGCTATAGTCTTTTTACCTCGAGTGGCCCATTAAATGCGGCTGAGCTGATTGCGACATTTAATGCTCTACATATCTTTAAAATTGGATCGTTAGATGGCTCTTTTAAAAGAAACCATCTAGATGAGACGGTAGGAAACCTATAAATATTCCACTCCACACCATTGCAAAAGGAGAAAAAGAGGAAGAAAAGGGGGGTCGAAAAGGGAGAGGAATTAGAAAAGAAACAAAAATAGAAGTAGAAGAAAGCTTTCTTCTCATAAGGGCGTAAAGAGTGATCAACCAAGGTCCAAAGAGGATCCACCATTTGAAGGCTCTCATATAGGGAGGAGAACTCATCTTCTTAACATTCTTGGAAGTTGCATGGTTCGTGAGATTCACATCTAGACAGAATATATCTCTTTCTAAAAACTCTAGGTGAGTCCTAGTACTATGCACATACATCATAACAGCATTCATGTTTTCCCTAAAGGATGACTTAGTCTTACTAAGATTTTAACTTGCATTTCAACAAGACCCTTTTGAGTTCGTCTTTCAAAAAGACTTAAACATTTTTCCTTTAGTGGATTCACCCTTTTCTAAAAAATGAGTTTTAAAGGCTTTTAAAAAAAATGTAAATAGCGTGAGCCTTGCACCCCATCGATGATGGAACTGCTCACTGTTGAGTCGAGTCCATTCTTCATAAATGGGGACATTAAAAGATCCTATAACCAAATCAGAAAGGATCAACATATTAATCTATTATTATCGTTGGTGTAATCAAAGAAGTATGACTGAGTAGATGCCTATCATTCAGGGTCGAGGTGGGAAGCCTAACACCTTACCTATAACAGTCCGCCTTTCTGGACCTCAACCGGCATTAGAATCCCAACCACCAAAAGACGATCGAAATCCTAATAAGCCGTCAACATTAACATTACATAGACATAAACATAACACTAACATATAATCTCATGCATAAATAAAAATTTTGGTAAAACATTAACATTCCTAATACAGGTTTCTTACATTATACCTGTACACATAAATGTGGTGGACATAAACATACGTACCAAAATCTTAATATAAATATTTAACATTACATGAGATTATGAAAACATATTCATTAATTTAATATTAATCCTAGGGGAAAACATCACCATCACCATCGGAACACTTGCACTCTAGCCTGTCAAATATGTTCTTCCTGCATAACCTATGAAAAACAAAATGAGGAGAGGTGATAGGCGAGGGATATAAAAGGGGTAAGCTATTTGAATAGCCTAGTGAGAAGATACAAAAAAACATACGTAAAAATATTCATTTTTTTGATCGTGTAATGCATCGCCTTCAAACATTTCACATGAGATAATATTGTCACTAGAAATCGTAGGTCAATTCTAATTAGCAAGCCGTTTTCTTATAACCACCCGAATACCTTATGGGCTAGCTACTTCCCTCAGGTACTTATATGCACCACAACAACTCCTTTCAGCTAGTTATGGACTTACCATATACGTAACTTAGCATATGGATCCTAAGAAAATCCTAAGGTCTCAATATTTACATCCGAAGGACATACCAAAGGATTTTTCAAGGGATCTCTTCGTAGGACATAACATAAACATGAGGGACTTCTAGATCACTCAACACTACCAACCATAGATCATGAATAATGCAATGCAACATATATCATGCATCTAATACAGAAACCTAGGTATTATAATGTGTGAGCATGCTAAAAACACATTACATTTTCTGTATCATAAAAGAGTTTATATCCATTCACCTGGAACCTTTAGTGTACTTGACGAATCCTTGTTCATCACTCCTGTCCCTGATTTTTGGGTTCTGATCCTGTATTCCGAACTTCGGATTAGAGATTCAACATAGTCTTAAAACATACTTAAAAACATCCCATACAACCCCGTAAAACATTACATAAACATTACATACTTAATCCAAGCAATTCAGGTCAGAAATTGCTAGACAGGGGACTTTCGGCGACAGGTTCGGCTACTACAAATTCCCTTTGTTACCAGGTTCGGCAACCGAAAGTCCAACTTTCAGCTGCCGAAGCTGGACTTTCCTTCCTTTCCTAAGTTGCTCCCCAGTTTCAACTGCCTAAGCCCCTTTAGGCCATCGAACCTGGGTTTTAGCAGTGGCCAAAACCTGGGTTCCAGCCTTTATACGTGACCAAATCCTGCCAATTCCATCTTAAAAGCATTTATGAACATTTGACATCATCATTTGCAACTCAGCTAAACATTTTATCATCAACATGCAACATCATTTCATCATTTTCCTCCATTTTTCCTCCATTGTCATAAACTTTCCTAAACTTTGCATTTTGACCTCTTTTACCTTATTTCTAACATGCAATTCATTTTAACATTACTAACATATATTCTAACATCCTTTTACTCATAAAATGTACATATTTTCACATTGGTTCATCATTTGGTCACTTTGACTATTTTGCTCTAAATTCTTCCTTTTAACTTAATTTCACTTGCATGCTTCTTTGATTCTCTTTAAACATCATTTAGAGCATTCACTAACCTGGTTTGTAAGCTGTAGAACCCACTAGTACTTCGGATCCAAGCTTCTCCAAGTTCTTTTCTTCATTTGCTTTCCTTTTTCTTTTCTTTCAATCTTTCCCTTTAATCTTTTTTCTTAATTCTTAGTTATCTCTTCTTGAATTTGTTGTTTGTTTTAGAGACTTAACATTTTCTGGCAATGAAGAGAGAAAAATGGGGAGAAATTTGCTAAAAGTCCTCCCTAGTTCAATTGCCTCAACTATTTATAGTAGAGGTGGCACACTGGGTTCCGCGGTCGAACCTTTAAGTTCGCCGGCCGAACCTGGGTTTTCAAGTTAGACCTAGCCAAACTTCACTTTAGTCCCTCAACTCTTCCTTCTTTTCATTTTAGTCCTTGGATTTTACATTTTGGTCATTTAACTTTTATAACTTTACATTTTGATCCCAAACATTATTCTGGATCAGTTTCTGAATAGTCAATTAATATTTCAGTTGGAAATTCAGAATCCAACATCGAAAATGTGTCGGGTGTTACATTCCCCACGCGTACAAGGAACTCTTAACCTTAGATCTCTACAATATCCATTAGTGCCTTATCTAATGGGTGTACATATGTTTTCTCTTGTTTCCCATAAAATTATGGTGGCGACTCCTAATCTCTCATCTTGCTGCAGGACAGCGTCACGGAAGCGGACGGACCCCTCGTGATAGTATGCATTTCATGTTTATATGTACTGTTCGTATGCATTTGATGTCTGTATGCCATAATGAAAATGCATGTTCATACATAACTTTTTAGCCTATACAATCTTATAGTAGGTTCAAAGACTAGATATGAGAATATTTTATATTGAAATGTCAAGTATAAGAGCTTTTCATTACATGTAAAGATGCTTGAAAATTATATTTTGACTCTATGAAATTCAAGATGGATTCCATGTATGAGAACCAATTATGGTTCTTGGTTGCTCCACCTGAATGGATAAAACCCATTAGGTGCAAATGGATCTTTGAGAAGAAGATCGACATGGAAGGTTTACCTACAAAGCATGGCTTATTGTGAAAGATTACTGTTAAAGACAAGGTATTGACTTTAATGAAACCTTCTCACCAGTGGCTATGCTTAAATTCATTAGGATTTTACTCGATATTGTCGCTCATTACAACTATGAGTTTTGATAGATGGATGTGAGGAAAATATTCCTTAACGAGAATCTAATTGAGGAGGTCTACATGACTTGTTAGAGGACTTCACATCTGAAGATGAAAATAAGGTATGCAAGCTTCAAAGATCTATCTATGGATTGAAGAAAGCATCAAGGAGATGTAACATTTGGTTTGATGAGACAATCAAGGAGTTTGATTTCTCATAATGGATGAGCCATGTGTGTACAAGATAGTTAGTAGGAGTAGTGTCGTGTTCATAGTGATGTATGTAGATGACACATTGCTTATGAGAAATGATATATTTGTCCTAAAGTCCGTCAAGATATGACTTTTGAGATAGTTCTCCATGAAAGACTTAAGAGAAGTGACCTCAGGGGCGGACGCAGGGGGGGG